>JASDQU010422143.1:0-10117 GCA_032191745.1 Picea mariana
TCAATATTGGGGTTCTCATGCTCAAATGAGAAATTTACCACAAAATTTTATTGTAATATTGTCCATTTTGTAGTTCCTCTACGCAATTATTTATCTATGTACCAGTTCTCTGGTATCCCTTCCAACATATGAATAAAGTAATGAGGCCATTTTGTTGGTGGTGTCAACCTTCATTATGTCCTGCATTTCTCTATATGCTCATTTGGTCTCCCTTGTCCATCAAATTTTTGCAATGTATTGTTCCCCTGTTCTACATCAAATCTAATGCTTAGAAACCTTTTACACTGATACCAGTCCTCAATTGTTTCCTTGTGTGTGCCCCACCATATTGCAGGTGTTTCCTTGAGTCCAATATCCAGGGCTAACAACCTCTAATTTTCCAAAAATTCTTCCTCATACTATGTCAAGAATTTTGCTAAGTCGTTCAAAGCATGAAAAGTGGGAGGTTCCCTTACCTATGTACAGACCCACCTTACTGTGCACTCTTTTCTTGCACACCTCCTTGTGGAGATTTCATGTAGTCTCTGCTACTAGTTTTCCAAACCTATATCTAAGTCTCAAGCACACAATGTAATGTTTCTCCAGCTGAGTACCCCATCTGTAGTTGGTTTGACATAATATTCTTCTTGTGTGGTAGACCTATATAGCTTATTTATTTCTTCCAAGTCCAAACATGTTGCCTCTACTAACCTTTCTTCTTCTGAGGGATCCAATGGTGCAATCACTCTATATTCACATGATTCAAAAGTCATTGTTTGTGTCTTCAAGTTGATCACATCCTGGTTATCAAATGCCCAGTCCAATCCAAGTAATGTTGGGTAGGGTTTTGTGCCATATACTATTTCTATAACTTCGAAATCGACCACAATGCACACTCCAGCCAAGTATATTGTCACACCTTTAAGTCTTCCAATTGGTAATACTCTATGTTGATTTTTCAATTTCAACTGGACAGGTGAATACCCTAATGTGGGTTCTCCCATACAATGCCATGTCTTCTTAGGTAATACATTCACTTCAGAGCCTCAATCAAGTATGATATCTCCCATATTGAAATCCCCAATGTTGGTGTTTAACTTGAATTCCTTACTTGTTCTTCTTCTTGTATGGAGATGATTAACTGTGTTTGTTTGGAATTCCCCTCTACTTTTGTGTTGCATCTTTCTAAAAAATTATATAAGGCCTTAATGGATGGTGGATCATTCAATAACTTAATACAGGATTGCAGAAAAGTCTTTATGTTACTTACTTGCTATGAAGGTTTTCCTTTTGCTGGTGTGATCCATTGAAGGTGGAATTTTGTACATTGGTGGATCCTAATTTTGTTGCGTAATTAATGTAGATGCAATATTCTCTTTGATAATATCATGTCTGGACTCCTTAAATGTCTCCTTTTCTTTACGCGGGTCAAAATGCTTATGTGGCTCAGTATTCTTCTTGATCCACTGGTCTTGAGTTGGATTGTGTTTTGCTACATCAGCTCTCATCTTGTCTCCTCCTCGAGTAAATATGTTCATATTCTTCCCATTATCCATAGATTATGTGGAAATCCACTGGACATTCTGATTGTTCTAGTTCCTTTTTTCTTGTATTTTTTCCAATAGTGTTGGACAGTCTTCTGTGTGGTGATCTGTTGTGCAAAAATACATACATGTCAGAGGTGGAAGTGGATAGTCTCTTGCATAATGTCCTGGTTGTTGACAGTTTTGACAGACTATTTTCCCTCTTCCCTATCCAAATCCTCCTCTGCCCCGACCTCCACCTCTAAATCCACCTCGATCTCTGCACGGTGCATTGTATTGGGGTATCTGGTTATACTACCTGATATTATATTGTGGTTGTGCATTGTTGTATTGTGGTTGCGCAAGATTGAATTGTGTTTGTGCATTATTGAATTGTGGTGCATCTTGGCATGTCATCATCTCTACTTGTACCCTATAGGTGTATGAATTTATTTCTCTCATCAATTCCAATGTTCTACAGTCCTTGTCATCATGACCCACTGATTTGAAAAATTTGCAGTAAGTACTCTTTGGAACTATCTTATACTTTTGCATCATTGGAAAATGATATGGATCATGCTCGTGTGTATTACAAATATCACACCATGGTCCTCCTATTGGAAAGGGGTTTGGCACCCTTTCTGCCAAGTATTGCACAAAGGTTGGACATTCATTCTTATGGTGTCCCTCTGTCCTGCATAACGTACACCAAAAATATTCTCTCTTCTCTTTCCCCTTATTCTGGTTCAACTCTAATGTCAGATTATTCAGATCCTGTTTCAGTACTTCTCTTGTTGGGTATGTCTGTTGATATTGGTTTTATTCTAGCTGCAGGGCTACTTGGAGAGCCTCTTCTTGAGTTTGAAACTTGTGTTGCCTCAATGAATACTTCAAGTGTGGTAATAGTGAGTTCACAAATAACTGCCTATGTTGCATGTTAGTAATAGAGTACTTCAACTTACCTTTCAAACATTTGAACCTTTGATCAATCTCCCAGATAGACTCACTTGGTTTCTTCTTGATCTCAATCATTTCATTCATATACTAGTCTTGTGAGCTTTGCTTCTGGAATTCATTTACCAACAGCTTTTTTCACTTCTGCAACAGTCTTTAGTGCTCCTTGCAGTCTGTTTACATCAAGGCTCATGTACCAGTCTAGTGCGCAGTCTATGAGTGTTATGGAAAACTGCATGAATTTTGTATCCTCATCGGTGACTTTCTTTTCTTCCCAGATATTTTCACAGATAAATAAATGCTTCTCAGGGTAATCTTATGCCTCAACCCAAAACTCTAGTAATCTGATAGTGGAATCTACTACTACCATTTTGAACTATGTTGAACTACTGCATCCGCGCGATGTAGATAATTGACTGTTACTTCCTGAGCTTGTACCTCCATTTGGTTGTCCTCTATTGGACCCTTGACCTATTGTTCCTCTTATACTAAAATTCTATTGTCTAAAAGTTTGTGTTCCTTCAGGTGTATTAGTCGCACATGGGGTTGTAGGTTCCACACTAACTATGATCTAGACTGGAGTTCTACCTTATGTTCAAAAACCTAGACCTCTTCTTTTAGTTTCATATGTTACGTGCATGATTTTCTCAATCTTATCCACAGCTAGGAGATCCTCTACCTCTTCTTCATCGCTCGCCAATCCTTCTTTTTCGACTATGGCCCTCTTTTTGTTATTTATCTTATATTGGTAAGGTCTATCATTGCGAGTCTTTCCATATTTTTCCATTATCTACTTTGTCTGGTCCTCATCCATCATGATTGGGTCCATGGCCTCCTTCTTCTTCCCCTTATCCATCTCCTTATCCATATCTCAGACTCATGTCAGTGCTTCCCCCCTTTCACCATCCGTGCAGGGAAGTTTAGTTGTCTGATTACATGGTCATCACACCTTTGTCATACAATAAAATCTTGATAGAAGTATATAGTGATCCGATCTACCTACCTCTGGGTCCCTTCAGAAAATCCTTCTCTACAGTAGTGTACGACTTCGCAGTATCAACTGTAAATTTAGTGATAAACCCTACAATAATATTGTCTAACCAAAAATCTATTACGCGCGTAAATTTATTATTGAATTGCTGCAATTGCGTGATCTCCAAAAAATTCCACTCTATCTTTCTAATCTGATTTGTAGGATGGCTATGTCCACAAAGATATGTTTCTTCTGCTCTTTTATTCATCTTTCGGCAAAATCTGCGCTACGTGCATTACATATTTTGACTTACAATAAAAAAATGAGGGTAAATACCATATGTGAGATGGACTAGACCACACCAAGCTCCACATCCTATGACCTAACCCTCGAAAACTATCTTATTCAAAACAATCGACCGATGACCAATGAACAACCAACTTCTGACCAACCTCTACTAGAAATCATAGGCCTTATTTATACTCTTATATTAGTTTATATCCATTACATGCATGTCTAAAATCATAACCCTAACATGGCTAGGTTTGACTGCATGCACGCCACGCTACCTTTAATCCATCTTCTACATGTTGCTTTTCCTTCCTCTTCTGCATGTTTCTTTTCTGCCATAGAAGGTGCGCACTCCAAAAATAGACCTTTCTTTTCCAAAATAGGCCTGCGCCATAAAATAGGATATTATCTCCCAAAATAGGTCTACGCCAACATGTGTTATCTCCCTTTCTACCCAAAACCCATTACATATTTATACATATACATCGGGGCTTAGCCCATTACAATGTGGACAAAATGTCTCAAAACTCCTAACTAACTTTATCCTTATGCATGTTGACTCCCTTAAATATGCTAATTGTCTTTTGCACACATTGATCCTCTATTGAATTTTTTCACAGTCCACTCCTATGTGATTCCCAAAGCTTAACCAAAATTTCATGCTCCAACACTTGACCCATGAGGCTCTTCTCAATTAGAATTTTTTCAGAAACCCTTCTCCCAACTGTGGCTTTGAGACTTCTCCTTCGGTACATCATAATTGTTGCCTCAAATTCACTTAAGAGATCAAAAACTTTCTTGGTTGGTTGGTTAGAATGAGAGGTTTTTTTATGTGTATATATTGTTTCAAGTAACTCCTTTACTTTATTTTAGGGCCAACCTGTAACTTTTTGTCCTTAGATCCAGGACAACTTTTCAACTGTGAGGAACCACATGAGGGCTATCCATATATTTCTCTCTCCCCGATGAGGACAGTTTATCTCCCCCCTATCTTATTTTGCAAGATGTCGTGTAGATCAATGTGGGGCTTATTGTATGTTCTTTCTTTCCTCTCTTCTGGGTTTTTTTGTCCATTGGTACTTCCTGTTATTTTAATCCATTGATGTATATTAAAATCATTCATGTTAAATTTCCTTCATCACTTGACTTCAAGTTTTCATGGCTTGTCATGTCTTCATTGAGCTGACATCATAATCATTCAACAATTTTCCCTTGGAAGTATAACTCCTTCTAACAATTTCTCTCCTCTCGTCTTGTTGTGCCTCTCACGGTTTTCCTTCATGTCACTAGTTGGTTCCACTTGTCAATATGCTTCTTTTATGAGTCATATGTTTTACTGAACATTCCTCTTGATGACAACGTCAACACGTATTTCTACAATTTCTCTTGAGCTCATGCTTTCATCCACTGTCATGTATCTTCTCTGGTTCATGTCAAGTATTGTCTTCTAGACATGCCAAATATCTCATGAGTTCATCTCTTTCCATATGTCACAAAATTGTCCATGACTCTGCTACTCAACTACACACAATGTTGATTAATCTTCCACTGAGAACTTTCTCAAATATGTTGCAATTGATAACTGCATATTCCTGCTTCTCAAGTTGAATCAAATATGTCCACTAGTCTGCTTTGTCTTCAAATCAAAATCTACAAGTCTATAACATATACACATTCTCGAATATGTAATGAATATATCCCTACTTGAATACATTCTTGGAATTCTCTATACAATCATGAATCTCTTCCTCAAAAGTGTACAATGGCATTCCTTGTGTCTGCCAACTAATCCCTTCATATCTACATGGATATGTGTTCTAAACTGCACCTTGAAGTAATCAACCAATTTGTCACGAGACATTATGTACCTCGACCATCAAATCATTTTGAATCTGCCTTCCCAAAATCTACAAACGAATACTTTAGACTTCCTGAAAGATAGTTCTCTAATATGTAACTTCTGCTTAGAACCCCCATCTTCAACATTCACATTCACTGGGAGTCTCTAATCTGGATGGCTTAGAACAATATATAATCATGCTCCAAATTTACTTGTACCTAATATCAATGTTTTCCTTCATGAAATAATTCATCATGTTTCTACAATCACGAGCTATATGTCAATAGTTGTGGAATTTGTAACATTCAATAATGTAGGGAGCCACACAAACATCTCTTGCTTGAACATTTATTCCATATGCTTTGCAATCTACAACTTTATGTCCAAAGTTATTACAAGTGAAATAATAACCAAAAAAGAATCTTTGATACCTGGGAGTAAATGATCTTCTTTGTAATGTAGTTCTTTTGAATTCATCCCTTAGTTGATTACGATATTCTCTTATGTTGTTTACTTCATAATGAATGAAGCTTCTTCTTCTTGGGGGTACACTTCTTCTACATTCATTCCTCTTTGACTCTTGTTGACCATGATTCCTTCCTTTGATAATTTCTACATAATTCTTAGCCTTCTCTTCATTCTTCCTTTCCAGCAACCTAGAACACTTCTTTTCAACTTTCTTTATTGGTTGTGTAAAGCTTCCTCTCTCTTCAATGCTCTTGCTGGGATTGACATTTGCATCTTCTTTGCATCAAGTTTCACCAATATATCCAAGACCATTCGACCTTTGATAACTAAGAATGTCTTCTAGTACTTGAGAGCTCTTCAATTTCTTGTTTAGATTGTCAACTTCAACCCTCAATAGGATGACTTCTTCTTCAAGCTTCTCACTATCTTCTTCTTTATTCATCATCTGGATGTTCATTACATCTTTCGTTCTCTTTGATTCTTCAAATATGGTTTTCAAGGAGATGATTTCTTCTTCAATTCTTCTTTCTTGTTGTTTAAGTCATCAAATGTTTCCTTAATATGACTTTTCAAAATTTATTCTCTCTTCTTTGCTTCCTTTCTTAGTGATAATATGTCGACTTCCAAACACTGCTTTTCCTCCAACTAATTTTTTAGTGTTTCTTCAATCCTTCCGGCTTCTTCTACTTGGACCTTGATCTTCATAATCATCTTCTAGTCTTCATCAGAGTTGGAATTTTGAGAATCCTCCTTAAGCTTGATCAGTTCTTCCTTGAGTGATTTTTTTTTATTCCTTTCTCTTTTTATCTCACTTAAGGCGTTGATTAGTTTTTCTTCAAGATCTACCTCACCTTATTCTTCATAATCCTCTTCATCATTTTAAAATTCCATAAAGAGTACCTTTTCTGAGTCACTATCACTATCATCATCCTCATTCGATGAGGAACTATCCTCTTTTGAGTAGAGGATTTTCTTGAAGAATTTATTTTTGTTTCTTTTATTGTCTCCTTTATGGTATTACTTTTCTTTCTTGGGATATTTTTCTTCATCACTATCTATATTTTAGCATAAAGAAATTTAGAAGAAAAATGACCAACTTTACCACAATTAAAACACATTAGGGGAATCATACCTTTGTACTTGTCAATTCCTTTCTTCAACTTCCGTATGAAGTTGGTTATTTCTTCATCTTCATCTGAATCATCGTTGTAGATGAGGGTTGGCTTTGACTTTTTCTTATTCTTTCTTGTCTTCTTGGATGCTTTAAAATTTGTTTCCTTATTGGATGGATTATCTTGTTCTATTCTCATTTCATAAGTTGTAAGCATCTCATGTAGCTCGTCCATGGTCAACGTAGCAAGATCTACTCTTTCTTCTAGGGTTGAAATCTTAGAATAAAATCTCTTTGGAAGAGACCTTAGTACCTTTTGAATAATCATTGAACCTTTGATTTATTCTTGTAATCGTTTAACAAGATTCACTATTTCATCAACTCGTAGAAATTAAGTTGCAATATCTTCGTCTTCCTTCATTTTCAATTATTCAAATTTACCTCTATAAGTTTGAAGCTTGGCCTCCTTGACTTTGGCATCTCCTTCGTAGACATTTTGAATTTTGTCCCATATTTCCTTTGCAAAGTCACAATGCATAACCTTGACATGTATTTAATTAGTCATCCTACTCAAAATAGGATTTTTGGCATTTGAGTTGTTTTCATCAAGTTTCTTTCCATCCTTATCTATTGGGGGAGTGGCAAGTGCTTTGTATCCGCTTATTATTTTTTTATAGACATCAAATCCATGTGCTTGCACAAATTTTTTCATCCTTCTTCTCCAGAAGGCATAGTTATGACCATCAAACAGTGGTATTCCATTCTTAGTGCACGCCATGATCTACCTTCCAGTGATTAGACTATTTCCTGAAGGACCTTCTCTGATACCAATTGTTGGAATACTGAGAGGGGTGGTGAATCAGTATTATGCAATTTTTAGCACTTTTAATCAAAATATATAAATATCAATTCATCAATAGTTTATAATTTGTGATTTCATTCAAGATATTATGATCAATGCCATTCAATAATGCATAACCACGGATGCACAATACACAATAATTTTACATGGAAACCCAAATGGGAGAAAACCACGAAATGATTTCTTATATTTCAGAAGATTACATTCATAGGAAGCACCAACTTACAAAATTATTCAACACCAACTCGAAGGAGGCTCCAACCCCCTATTTATAGGCTCCAACCTAAAGGAAGCTACAACTCCCCAAATTCTCCAGCTCCAACCCCCTAGTTTATGAGCACCAACTCAAAGGAAGCTACGACTCCCCGTATTCTCTAGCACCAACTAGAAGGAGGATTCAACCCCCTTTCCTTGCCCCTTCCTTCCTCCCTGAAATATAAATGGAGACTCAAACTATCACTAATAGTCAACCTATCACTTCCACTGATAATCAACCTGTCATTGCAATTGTCACTTATATTGATATATCATCATTATCATCATCAAACCAGATCCATGCACATAACCATATGCCAAAATCACCAAGATCATATCTTAGAACATATTCCCAATACCACCAAGATGTGCAATAAACCATGTGCCAAAATGTGCCTCAAGAAAGTTCCATAACATTCATGATAAACTATAAACCATGTACTAGAAATATACCTCAAATAATATGCCAAAATTATCCAAGATACATCTCAAACAATGTTCCAAAAGCATGCCTTAAGCATTTTCCAAACCATCCAAGATATGCCTTAAGCATATACCATAACTACAAATATAAACCACATAGAAAGCATACCTTTAATCATGTAACAACCTAGTGCATATGATCACAGACCAATAAACCATTCCTCAGCTTCAACATCAAAATATAGCATCTTCAGAAAACTTTACTTCAACCTCGTTGGACAAAAAGTAGGCAACTAGCAGTGCCTCTCGTGACACTACCAAGACAACCAGCGGGGGCCATGCAGGACACCCTACACTTGACCTGCGGGGGTCTACTCAATTAGGGTTTTTTCAAAAACACTTCTCCCACCTGCAGCTCCGAGACTTCTCCTTTACACTCCTTCGGTACCTCAGATCCATTGTCTCGGATTCACTTAGGAGATCACATACTTGTTTGGTTGGTTGGTTAGAATGAGAGGATTCTTGATGTGTATTTATACTATTTCAAGTAACTCTTTTACTTAATTTTAGGGCCGACCTGTAAATTTTTTTCCTTAGACACGTGACTTCTTGACCATGCTTTGGGGCTTCATATTTAAGAGGGTGTAACTTTTCAACCATGAGGAACTACATGATGTACCAATTATTGTTGGAAATAACATGAAGAGGATGATCCATCTATGGAGGTTTTGTATGAAATTACAATGTCCTTCACCCTCGTTTTCCACATACAACTTTGGGCTTCATGACCACACCTTCGGGTCTTATTAATCACTTAACCATATTTCAAGGGCTTCTTGTAGACTTCTTCAAAGCGTCTTCCCATGAGAGCCATGCTTAAAGCTACACCATAAGGGGACCACTTTGGATACATCTGCAAATACACTCATCACTTATAGATTCTCCAAACGTGTTTCGGGGCTTCTTCTAGGGTTGACATAACTTGCTTTGAGGCTTCTTCTTGTGTTGACATCAATGAAAACCAAGTTTCCAACGCATCTCTTTTTTTCTAATTGGTCTGTGCACAACTATGTGATTTTATCAATAATTTGAGTGTGATTACATTTTACAAAGATAGGCGCACTGACCTTTTTGCATCCCATCTCACCAACCCAATAACCACACACAAGCTCTCTGGCCTCAAAAACATATACATACATACATAAATACATACATGCACACACACACACACACACACACACACACATATATATATAACTCGGTTCGATGCGCACTTCAAGGTAATCCTCAAGCACTTACTCAAGTGCACACAACACAATGGAATGTGTGCACCCTTCCCTTGATGTGCAATATGTTGAGCTCTAGATCTACCCAAGTAAATTAGAGTGCATTTATTATCAATCCGGTGTTTGTAAGACTTAGAGGCATGTCCAAAGTA
>JASDQU010422145.1:0-10117 GCA_032191745.1 Picea mariana
TACTAGTCAGACAATGAAAAATGAGAACATGCCAAAGTGTCTTAGAAAATAAAATTGTGACCACTGTAAGTAGCATAAAATTGTGACCATTGTATGTAGATGCAAATCAACACGTCATAATTTAAACCAACCCAACCCAATTGTGGATGACAAGTGGTTGACATTCTTTTTTTAGTGGTGAATTTCTAAGATTGAAATTTTGTCTACAAAACAACTTAGAGGCTAGTGTATGGTGTCGAGTGATTCAAGTTTGAGAAATTTTGACCACTTTCATTAAATGGTGTGTAATTATTTTCCATGGTTATTCAGTACACAATATTGTACAGTACAAATTGAAGCATATATATCTTAATAGTTAATCGATAATAATAATAATAAAAGCATGTCAAAATGTCTTAGAAGAAATAATTGTGAGGATTGTAGGTCACTGTAAATAAACATATCATAATCGAAAGGAGTAGCTAAAATATAAAAAATTGACAACTTAATGTTTCGTATGGTGTAGGTAAGACAATTACTTGTCAGGACAAGGATTTGTTACAATGAACAAAAATGACAGGAAGCTTGCTCGGTTAAGAGCGGCAATAGAGGTGAGGGGCGATGGAAAATGTTATTGCCCTTGCTATGAATGTAGAGGCTTTCAAAAAAGAATACTTTTAATAACAACAGCCCAAAGAAATTATAGGGAGAAGGGGCACGCCGAAGGGGGTTATGAATATCGTCCCTTGGTAAGAGGATTCAATATTTAATGTATTCTATGTAATAATCAGTATGTTATGAATTTTAGTAATATTTCTTATCGGGATTTTTATTTTCTATACACACTAACTTTTCTACGTTGTTTTTAAATATATAGACGATGCCCCCAAAATGTCGACCTCCAGAGAGTTATTTGCCAAGTACTAGCAGAAATACTACTTTACAGGGAGATGAACTTCGAGATGAGAATAGTGAAGTTGTTGATCAAGTTATTAATGATGATATGGATGGAGATAACGTTAGTGATTCAAATCAGGAAGATGAGATGCATATATTGATCCAAGACACATTTGCTCCAATAGATGAGGACAACCAGGATGATAGTCATGATGTTGATCCTCTACTTGAGAAGTCACGTCAACCTCTTTATGAAGGCTCAACAACAAATCTTTTATCTGCTATATTGTTGTTGGTGAACCTGAAGGTTTTGAATGGTTTATCAAACACATGTCTCACACAGATACTAAGCTATTTAATTTGTTAATTATTTATGCCTGCATGTTCACAAATACTTAAAAGATTCATTTTTTTCCTATATTGCTATTGTTTTCTAATTTGTAAATTAGTATATTGGATGATATATTGATGATTAATATTGTTTACATTGACTTATTTTTTAGAATTTTGTAGATTGTTAGGTGATTTTCTATTACCAACGTCATATATTTTGCCATGCACATATTGAGAAATATCTGTAATTATGAAAGAAATTGGAATGGACTATCAGGCTATTGATGCATGTCCTAATGCTCATATCATATATTATGGACAATATGCATTAGAAAATGAATGCCCACAATGTCAAATAAGTATATATCGAACTGATAAAGCATCAAAGAAGGTGACTCGCAAAGTTCTTCGCTATATTCCGATAATTCCATGTTTCCAATGGTTGTTCAGGCGCCAAAGTATAGCACAGTTTATTGATTTCCATGCAAAGAACATAAGTCGAGACGATGTTCTTCGAATGCCTTTAGATGGTTTTGCATTGAACTACATCGAAGAAAAGTGGCCAATTTTTAAAGAAGAACCTCGTAATGTTAGACTTTCGTTGGCAGCTGATGGTGTCAATCCATTTGGAGAGCTTCGTTCTACGTACTCAGTGTGGCATGTTTTTGTTATAAATAATAACCTTCCTCCTTGGATGTCGATCAAGAGAAAGCATAGAATGTTGGCAATGATTGTTCCAGGTATTTAATTATCTTTTATTTGTTTTAAAGTATGACAAAATATTTCATTTCTTTGTTTCGTGCATGGTAATTATTTATTTTATATATCACGAGATCTAGATAAGTATAATTAATCATGCAGTATGTTGAACCAATTAGGTAGGTACCAGGTTAAAGATATGAATGTATATATTGAGCCTCTCATCGATGAGTTGTTGAAGTTATGGACTGACATCACTATGTATGATATCTGTAGACCAATAGGGAAAAAACGATTTCAATACCATGGAATACTATCATGGACAATTCATGATGCTCCCGGGTTAACACATTTGTGTGGTATATTGTTACTTTATTTTGTGATTTAATATTATATATATTTATTGAAAAAATCATGCATTATTTTAAATTGTAACTCTAATTTGACGCTACATTTATTCATATATCTTGTAGGTCTTCAAACAAAGGGTAAATTTGCATGCCCAGTTTGTGGTTCGAGGATAAAATCTCATCGTTCAAGGAGTTTAGCAAAGGAAGTGTTTGATGAGTATAGGCACTTTCTGCCTAAGAACCATAGTTATCGAACTACAGACAAAGAAAATTTCAATGGTAAAGAAGAAAACGAAAAAAAAAAAACACGAAGAATGACACCTCGCCTATGGAAGTTGGAATATATTAGAAATCGTCAAGGTACGCAAATTATTTAGGTATCACCTATTATATAAATCTTTGGTTAATTTCATTTTGTCCCATTGATTAGTGTTAATTTCAATTTGTTGATGTTTTATGAATGTCGTTAAGGAACGAATGGGCTTCCATGAGGAATGAAAAGTCACCCGATGCAATTCAGTAGATTGCCATCCTACGAGCACCTACAAATAGTTCATTTGATTGATACAATGCATATTGGGAAGAACATAACAGAATTGTTATGGCGAATATTAGATGGAAGGACTGACAAAGAGAGAATTGGAAAGATTTGTTGTGACATCCAAGAAGCTAATCACGCGTTGCAAAGTGTTATTATTAATTCTAATGGCGATGGTCGTGAACAAAATACTAGTCTTCCTTGGTTATTGACGGAGAAATAGAGCAATATTGTAAAAGAGGTCATTCGAAAAATTAGGTTTCCGACGGGGTTTTCGTCGAACATACAAAATATCTGAACTAAAAAAGGTGATTTTGGTGGGGTTAAAACACATGACTGTCATACATTCATTAAGGTAATTAGTAGTTTATAATATATTTCCTTATTGGTACGCATTTTTTGGAAAAAAAATAATTATTATTTGTTTTTTGCTATAGTATGTTCTACCTTTATCTCTCCCAGACGACTTTGACAACAACATAAAACAAATTATTTATGTACTTGGCAAATACATGAGGTAAGTATTGTTTTATAAGGAAAATGTACTTCTTATGTGATTTGTAGCGGAACTTATTGACATATTATCTTTTATCTACAAAGTTATGTATGCCTTGATATTATTTTATTGCATCGACATTTGTAGGTGGCTATCGTCAAAAGAAATCCATAAAGAAGATATAAGGTATTGGAAGAGATAAATTCCTCGACTAATGTGTCAAATGCAATAGTATCTACCTCCAGCATTTTTCAATGCACAAGAACACTACCTCATACACCAAGTTAAGGATATTGAATTATATGGACCAGTACACACAAGGTCGATGTGGATGGTGGAGAGGCAGTTGAAGTCACTTAAGGATTTTGTTAGACAAAGAGCATGTCCAGAGGGTTCTATGGTTGAGGGATATATGGTATATCAATGCATGGTGTATATTAGTCAATATCTACCTAAATTAGCAGAAAATATGAATGTGTCTCGCATTTGGCATCTATACTCCATCAACAAATTTGAAGGGGAGGTCCTATTGGGGAAAGGTAAAATGATGACTGTGAAAGGTAATTATTAGATGTTGACGTAGATTTAATATATTGCACATTTATTAAATTATTCATTTATTAACAGTAACTAATTAATGATATTAAATTGTTATGCTATCATATAGTTGCTCGAGAGTGGGATGCTTTACATTTATACATTGCAAACAACCTTTATTGGATAGAGCATTGGATAGAATATACTGAAGAATACTTCGATAGGTTATCATGGGAAGGGGTGAGTAAGATGATTAAAACAATGCATCGTCATCGAGAACAATTTCCTGGTCTTACATCAAGGGAAGTTGATTTAGCCTTTGGTTTAAAAGATAAATAGCCAAGCTAAATTTTTTACCCACATTTTCCTAGTTTTTTCCCAATGTTTCAATGTATTTGGTTTGTTTAATTATTGAAATATATATTTAGTAAGTCTAATATGAGGATTATTAATTGGCAATTTATTTTTTACTTGTTGTCCATGTTTCACTTGAAACATCACAAGGCTATGTGGTGTAATGGTCGTAAATTTCGTATCAAAATGTTGGATGATAAGATGAAAACCTCGGATTGTGGGATAACTGCAGTGTTTAAGGTCGCCAACATTTCCTCTAGAAGTGACAGAAATCCGGAAGAAACTGAGAATAGGTACTATGGCCATTTTGAGGATATAATTGAGTGTGATTTTAATTCCTTTAAAATAGTTTTGTTTTGGGTTAAATGGTACAAGCTACGGATGCATGAACGTGATCCTGAAAGAACGGTTATTGATCATGATAATGGATTTACCATGGTTAATACAAGGGCATTTGAACTAGGTACAGAGCCTTATGTTCTTCCAAGTCAATGTGAGCAAGTATTTTACTCAGAGGTACCTGGTAAAGCAGGTTGGTCATACGTTGTTAGATATGATCCAAGAGGAAGACCAGTAAAGTACAATCATGTAGCCAAGGATGAAGATAATAACGAGGAAGAAGATCATAATTATGCAGATCAGGAGCAAGTGGATCATGCAGTTGATGTGTCAGACGAAGAAGTTGAAGAAGTTGATTATCCAAATGTAGGAGACAACAATCTCATTGACGATATCGATAACTATAGTAGCGAAAATGACATTGATGATGATTTCATAGCATATTAGTGTCTTAACGGTTAGTGGCCATAGTGCCTTAGGGGTTAACATGATTGTTTGGGTCATAATGTGTGAGGGGGTGATTGGGTTAGGGGAGACCATTTAATTCAAGGTTCATCGAGATTGGGGGGTATACTATGTCCAAGGAGGGTTATAGTGATCGATATTTTATACCATGACATGATACTTTAATGCCAAAGATATTGTTGACCATAAATGACATATTAATTAACCTCATACTTTTCTGAATGCATCATAATAATAATTTGAAATAAATAAAAAGGGTGAATTAAGAGATAAAGGGTTATAGGGGTTAAGAGTCATAGTGTATTAGAAGGGTCAATCTATTATGTTGTTACTATGTTCAGAACCATAATGTATTCATATTTTAGTGTGTTTGAGGTCACACTATGTTCACTGAGGGAAATTGTTTCCGGAGTCATAGGGATCAGAGGGTATACCATGTTCAAGTTGATAGTGATTGGGGGTTATAGAGTAGTTTCTGGAATCCATTCTTCTCCTCATCACCAAGGATGTATCCATGACTATGCCTAGAAATGAGGATGAAGCCATCCAAAAGGAACAATTGTACAATATTATCTATTCCCAATTGGGGTATCTCTATATTATCCTTCCTAATGCCCCTCGCTCTCAGTCAGATGACAAGGATGTATCCATGACTATATCTCAGGGGCTATGAGTTAGGGATTTTATGTCTCGGGGGCCATGAGTTAGGGATTATTAGTCTTGGGGGCTATGAGTTAGGGATTATTAGTCTTGGGGGCTATGAGTTAGGGATTATTAGTCTAGGGGTCTATGAGTTAGGGATTATATATATATATATATATATATATAATGTATCTCGCACTCACCATGCCGAAAAAACATACAAAATCACACTCACCATTACACTCCCGTGCAGATTTGGAGCTCGCATGGATTTGAGAGGCTAGGGCACACGGATTTGCATGCAGAGTGGAAGGGACAGGAGGATGGAAGAAGGAGGAGAAGGAGGGAGAGGCACATGGGAGGAGGCTAGGGCACATGGATTTGCACTAGAGGAGGGCACACATGCATGGGAGGAGGGCACATGGATTTGCACAGGAGGAGGGCACACGGTTTTGCACCAAAGGAGGGCACACGGCCGAAGGAAATGGTTTGAATTCTTTCTCCTATCTCTTGAGTGTGCATGCTAATTGTTTGATGAAATGCTTGATAGAATTCTTGATGAAATGTTAAGTCATCCTTTTAAAATGCACATAGATGGTTTAAAAAAAACTAAAGTCTTACCAAACCATCACACTATCATGTGATGTGGAGACAACATACATGAAGACAATATAGGAAGGTGGAAGATGATGTGTTAAATTTGTGTGTATAGGTTTGGGGTGTGGATGTGGATAGCATTTTGAGGTTTGAGACAAGCATGGGATTTTTCATGAAGAAAGTTAGACTAGTTTGAAAGACCAATGTATTCTTATATTTGGGTCTTTGGTTTCCCTGCAAACCCACCAATAGAATCCAATTTAAAAATGTTTTGAAAAGAGAAGTGTCCATACAAGTCTAAGAAATAAACCATTCCTTTTGTAAAAAGCATTGTTTCAAAAGTGATTCAAGAAGGAGGATTTATTCTCCTTAGAATATCAAGCATATAGATCAGACCCAACCTTTATCATTCTACAAGTGGATGATCTCTTGGAAAGACTAACTCAATTTTATGAACACAAAGAATGGTTTAGAATGGAAACCTTACCTGAAATAGGAGTATAGGCACATCCAAAGAGTGGATACCAAGGCCATCGATCATGAAACAATAATATAAGAGATGGCATGGGATGATTTGATTCCTTAGATGTATCATATGCAGACCTCGCAGGGTACATTTATTTTGAGACATAAGACAAAGGATAAGAAGGGACAGTGCCTCAATGGGTTCTTTTGTTATAAGGACTATGAGGTCATAGAGAAAGACAATATGGACCAAGAAATAGTGAGTGTTTATAATGATGTGAACCAATATATAGAATAATACAACAAGAAAACAAAGGCCAATGAAGACATGATTTCTAAATGGGAAATGGACACAGAACATGTATGGGATATATGGAAATGAAACCTTCATAGATGAGGCATGAGAAATAAGTTAGGTAAATTGAGGAGGAGATGGTGTAAAGGGATGAAAAAAAACAAGCATGAGTCATGGGTCAGAAAACAAAAGGACATGAAAGTTTGTCCAATCCTATACAAAGTCAAGGAAATGGGAATGAGGACCCCCATAAGTGAAATAAGCTTAACATATATACCAAAGGAAAATGAGATAAAACGAAGAGAGTGGATGAAGGAGAAAAAGGACAAAAAAATGAAGGCCTCTTAGACTTGTCCTCTTATAAAGAAGCAACTAATAAACAAGACAATGAATGCACAACTTTGATAAACATAACATATGAGAATACCATATGGCAGAACCCCAACATTCTTAGAAGAGAAAGAGAGAAGGGACTACAAGGTAGCATGAATCAATGAAATGAGGTAAAATCAAAGATAGAAGAAGGTAGGAGAGAAAATGAAAGAACATAAAGGTAGGAACCAATGAAAGGAAGAAATATTTGAGAAAAAAATAAATTTAGTAGAAGAGTAGATCAAAAAGTGGGACAAGATGAGAGAGGATGAGAAGCAATTACATGAGAAGACTATAGAAGCAAAGAGGCAAAAAATGTAAATAAGGAAAGAAAAGAGGTCAAGGCAAAGATGGATCTAAGAGAAGAAGACAAAAAAAGGAGTAGGAGGATAAAGACAAATTTGTATATGAATATGTTCCTAGTGAATATGATAAGGAAAAATATGCACAGGTAATCATTAGATTCCAACATAATAGAGGACATTAAATTAGAGATACTGAGGACATAGAAGAGACCTCGTTGCAACTAGGAATTGTACAACAAGTGGTAGATCGAACTAGTAAATGTTGTAAATTTATAAGTAAAAGAGCTTGAAAACCATTGATTGCAATACAACAAGAAAAAGCATGGAACATGAATGTAGAGGATGTTTTACAAACAAAGTTTAAATCACAAAAGGTCCAATATAAACCACAAACACTATTGGAATTTTATTAAAGAAATAAAGTGTTGATCATGCAAGTAGTTTTTCCTGGAATAGGGGACAATCCTAGATGGCTAATGACATCTTAGGATGATGGCTTCAATGAGATAGAGACTCAAGGAGAAATTTCCTTGCCCTGTCAAAAGGGTCTCATAAGGTCATGACTATACAATGTGGTGGGTATATTTCTTATAAGAAGTTCATGGTTTTGTAAAAAGGGAAATGCACAATAATATAAATCCACCCTAATTATTTCTTGAGGGAGAAACAAGGGGACTATGATACCACAATAGGGGAAGAGGAAAGGGGATTTTTGGTTGATTTAGCCTTATCATTGTCCTTGGGGTACTATCTTTTCTTGCCTATATATCCTTACAGCGTTCCCATCAACCTTTGACTTTTGGGTTGGTCTAAGTAAAAGTCTCATATGTGTCATATCCTGAGGAAGAGAGAGAAATCTCATGCAAGAAAATGTTTTGCATTGTCTTTCCCATGTAGGATGGTTGGAGAGAAACCATGCTTAGAATTTCCACAATAGTTGAGACAATCCTTTAGACCTACAACCCAATTATTATTCCTCATTGATTGTTCAAATTTCACCACTAAAGTGTACAGAGGTATACACACCCTACTCCCCTTTGGATTTGAATTTGTGACCTTTTAGGAAGAAACACATGTTCTTAACCGTGTGCTTCCATAGAAGACTGTAGTGTACCCTTTTCACTACCTAGGTTTTCAAACCTCTCAGTTACCATTCTATACATGGATTTTTACATAATTCGTACAGAATTTATAAGCACGTGCATTTAAACAATTAAACACACTTAAATCTCAGAGTAAAATATATAAGTTACTGCTACAATTAAACAAGCCATAGCATTCAACAGTAATTCATTTACACAGCGGAAACATGATAACATATCCAGAAGAGTCATGCAAATGTGATAAAACATAGTCAGATACTTATCTGCTAATAGTGAAGAAATCCACCAACCAAATGCAGGCCTCCCACGAACCTCCCAGCCATAGACCGCACTGCTCCTCAACTCAACAGTGGGTCACCCCCGAGCTGGGCCTGAGCTCCACCCCAGGGAAAGGAATCCAGACTCAGGCTGAGGTTACAGGGAATTTAGTCATACACAACCACCAGGAAGAAATCTCTCCTAGGAATCTCCCTCGCTCACTGCCCACAGACCCTCATTCCCCACATGCTTGTTCCACCCCAGGAGAGTGCACCTTCTCTGTCACCTGAACAGTCCTTCGGCTGCCAATCTCCCTTACCTTGGGTTACAGGAACAGACCGGACTAGAAGTCTCCGGGCTCTATGGAAGCTACAGGGTTCCTTCCAGGAGTTCTCTCCTTCCTCTGCGCACTCTCTCACCTGGAGGAGTCGCTCACAGGCCAACAAGCCTCACATAGTCCAGTACTGCGTGGTCACAAAAACCCACGGGGAAATAGACACGAGCTATCCAGCAGGTTTAAMAATAGCGGATGGTCTCACGGATTGGCTCCACACATAGGCTCGGCGCTCAGACAGAGGATGTTTCAGCCTTTCAGAATTCAACACACACACAGGCTATTCCTGAAATCAACACAGACTATTTAATTTCTCGTTCTAGAATAGAGGAATACACCAGTTTCCTCAGAGCTAGATACAGGCTTCCTCGAACTGGTTCGGCGACGGCAAATGGGTCTCACGGTCACGGCTTCGGGACAGAGAGGTACAGATTATTCAGAACAATCACAGGCTTTCCAGCTCTCAGGGTCACACGAGGTATTCTTTGCAGAGGTCGAGTTAATCGTACTGCTCAGAGCCTGTACACGCTCAGGCAGTCGGGTGGAATGGAGGAGGAATCCCCCTCACGGCTCATCTTGGTTTATTTATCTACATGCACCAGGGCTGACACTTGTCACCCTTGGAACTGCATGCGTTCCATCAGCCTGCATCCCTTTTGCACGCTTTCCCTTTCCAAAACTTAGGATAAACAGAAATGCACATGTCTCTTTTTGAAATAATATTAAAATATTATTTCCCAGGCTTAAGCCCCCTAGGCT
>JASDQU010422146.1:0-10117 GCA_032191745.1 Picea mariana
ACACTTTCATATTAAATAGGTTGCTTACACATCAAACAAAATATTGTAAAAAAAAATACAACTAATGAGATGCACACATTCTAAGTAATGAGATGCACACATAAATAAAGTAATAAATCAAACGAAGCGAAAACGTAGTTTCGGCCAAGTAGACCGATTGGCTTCACCGCTGAGTAAAAAAGCATCGGTGTTGAGCGTTGTTGAGGATGTTTGAAGTCTGCAATCCAACTGAGATCTGCAACGACGTGACAAGTGGTATCGGACGTTTTTGAACTCATTTTGGGACAAGAATTCCTTAGGAGGAACAAAGTTGTTCTGGTGCCATTGTTAGATAAGCTGGTTATAGTGAGTGAACGAAAGACTTGGGTTTTGCGCACAACTACACGAAAGCCTAAGTGTGGAGAGCATATTGTCTCTATGTTGAGAATGAAGAGAGGAGCAAGATGATTTGGTTCACAGTTTATACTGCAGTCATTGGGGAGATTGAAGAAGATGATGGAGTGGGGAAGCCTATTCCAAAAAAACTCACCAATTTGTTGGATAAGTTTGAGGACAGGATGCCCGACGATTTTCCTAAGATTCTCGCACCAAGGCATATCGTTGACCATTGAAATGAGCTATATCCTGGGCCGCAGCCATCCGCTAGAGCTCCCTACCAATTGCCAGACCCGAGTTGGAAGAATTTAAGACGCAGTTAACACATTTTATTTACGCGGGCTTTATTCGACCTTCTAGGTCCCCATATGGTGCTCCAGTCTTCTTTCAAAGGAAGAAGGACAAAATGAAACTAAGGATCTACCTTGACTACAGGGCATTGAACAAGCAAACTATGAATAATAGATATTATTTGCCACTAGTTGCAAACTGTTTTGATAAGCTAGCCAAAGCCCAAGTATTCTAAAATCTGGACTTGAGAAGTGGTTATTATCAGGTTGAGATTGTGGAGGGAGATGAAGAGAAGACAATGATGGTGACACGATATTGACATCCTCCATTCTATGAAATGCTCCAACCACCTTTTGCACGTTCATGAATGACGTTCTCCAACCATTCTTGAAAATATTGTGGTTGTGTACTTAGACAATATCGTATTGTTCAAAATGACTATGGAGGAGCGCGAAAAACATTTGGAGGAATTCTTTGAGGCAGTATGAAAGCATCATTTTTTCTTGAAAAAGGATGATTTCATTTTCGGGAAGACCAAAATACCCTTCCTGGGCCATTGTCTTTGACAAGGAAGCATTTTCATGGAAACTGGGAAGATCACTATGATCACAGATTGGGAGGAGCCACGCATTGTGCATGATGTGAGGGTCTTCCCTCGATTAGCCAAATACTATCAAAGATTCGTAGAACGCTACTCCAAGATCGTTGCACCACTAACAAATTTGTTGAAGAAGGAGAGATATTGGAATTGGATGGTAAAGCGCAAGACTGCATTCAAAGAGTTGAAACGCACAATCATCTTTGCACTGGTGTTGAAGCTACCCAACTTTGAGAAATCGTTTGAAGTGCAGATGGATGCCTCATAATTTTCCATAGGAGGAGTTTTGATGTAGGACGTGCAACACATGTCTTTCGAGAGAAGGAAGCTACAAGATTATGAACAAAGGTATCTGGTCCATGAAAAGGAAATGACCATTGTTTTGCATTGTCTACAAGTATGGAGGAACTACTTGTTAGGCAGGGCCTTCGTGTTCAAGACCAATAATGTGGCGACGAGCTACTTTTAGACAAAACCCAAGTTAGCCCAAAATTAGGTGCACTGGTAAGACTTATTGGCTTAATTTCACATGACCATCAAGTATAGGCCCGAAAAATTCAATGTTGTGGTAGACGCCTTGCACTAGAGAAAGACCCATCACCTACTACGACGGATGGGATCCAGATTCGTGTGTTGGTAGAGTTGCAAGAAATGATTAAGGAAGGATTGCAATTTGATCCAACAAGGAAGACCATCATGAAGYAGGTAGAGGAGGGGAATACCAGGAGGTTTTRTCTTCATGATGGGCTCCTGTGTTTTCGGTGAACGTTGTTAAACCATCAAGAAAATATTGAGCACATCAAGAAAATATAGAGAATAGAAAAACGGACAGAAAAGGATCACTCTATATTTTCCATATATCAATATGTAMAATAATGTCTATATAGTACACATTGCACAACTCACCTCTAACGGTATGACCGTTAGGGTAAGATAACGAACCGAGATTAGAGTTTTCAACATCCCCACTTAATCATAAGTTCGATCTTTCCTGAAAAACTACCTCTTCTTGACAACTAGTAATGTGTCAAGCGAATATTAAAAGGGTTGAATATGCTCTTTGATCCCTAAAAAAGGGGTAGAAGATGAAGGCTTATACTAAATTGGTGGTTTAAGGATGACCACACACTCTAAATAGAGAGTTGATAACTCAAGAAAAAGACCCTAAAAAATGCTCTAGCAATCAAAAAAAAGCAGAAGAAGAAAGCATTCTACTAAATGGGATGGTTTCAAATTGACCATAAACTAACTAGGAAAAGGGCTGAAATCTCAAAAAGAACAGCTACAAACGTTGATCAAGCAGAACCTCGTGTATTTTTCTTAATTGGTGGTTTCAAGCTAACCACAAACTATCAAGAGCTCAAAAACTATGAAGAGATGGTTTCGGGATTACCACAAACCATATCAACAACAAACCAATTAATAATCTAATTTTATGTTCAGGAACAAGGCTACATACTTGTTTCCCATTTGATCATCTGTTCACAGGCTCTAAAACAAAATTGGAACATCACTGAAAACTTTAGATGTTGTTCCCCCCATCATGAACAAGTTTTCAACTATGAAAGGGATCCAACACATGTATAAGCTACTACATAAGGAATATATTTCCTTGCAGACTTCATCATTTTCATTTCAGACTTCTTAAATAAGAAACATTTAGTGGAACAATGTGTATTATTTCCACACTGCATACAAGGATGAAGATAGAAACACTAATATTTCATATGTTCAACTTTTTCACAATGTTTTAGTTTCAATATTTCATGCAAATCTGAAGATGGACTTTGATTAAGAAATCCAGCACTCTGAAACTAGATTGGCTTAGAGTAATCTGGAATGAAAAATAACACTTTTTTGTCATAACCAAGCCCTGTTTTGAGCTTGTTAGGAACAATTTCTTCCCAAGGCCTGATAATTGGTTTAGGAAGAACAAGTTGAGCATGAAAAACATCAACTTCATTGACTTCACTCATTTTTTTGTGAGCATACTACGGAAATTTTTGAAGAGAAACAAATTCATAATGGTTTTTATTCTGCTACACATCTTCTTGCTATAGGTGTGACTCAAGCTGTAAAAACTCATGTCTATCTGTTCAATCATGTAAACAATTTTTAATGCAAGAGATATTTGTCTTGTCAACTGTGATTGTGTTTTCATTAGAAGATAGAAGTAGAGTGTTCAGTAACTCTACCAACCCATTAATTTGAGCCATGAAATTAAAATGGAAAAAAAAATGGCTTCTTGCAATTCCACCCTTTTACAATAATCCAACTCAACAATAGAAAATTTAATCTCAACATAAGGGTGTTGGATTCAACAAAAAATGCACCCAATTACAATCATAATTCAACTCAACAGTATGTAAACTGAGTGGAAGCTCCCTTGTAAAATTTATTTGTGTGCAAAAAGCTAGAGGCTTGGCACACTATTGTTCTTGTGAATAAAAAGACTTGGGTTTTTGGCCGGTTTGGCCTCCCACTTGCACATTTTTCTTTACTGTGTATGAATTCTCTCTTTACTTGTTGAAATCTTCTAAGTAATGAGATGCACACATAAATAAAGTAATAAATGAGACGAAGTGAAAACGTAGTTTGGGCTGAGTAGACCGATGTGGCTTCATTACCGAGTCAAAAAGCATCAGTGTCGCACGTTGTTGAGGATAAAGAGAGATTTGGTCAGTTTTCAAGCAAGCTCCACCATGGTGAGCCAAGAGAAGCTTGACTTAGCAAGGATGAATCCATTTAAGGGTTGTTAGTTCTGCATAGGACTATGAAAGGGAAAGTTGTGGATGAATGACGATGACAAACCACAGTAGGTTGTAGACAGTCCAAGTGAGGGTGGACTAGGCACTCTCCCACAACTTGATAGGAAGTTGAAGAGAGTCTCCTTAGAGATGGGATGAGTTGGATAGAAGCACAAAAATCCCAGCATAAGTTGTAGATGGAAGGGGTTGTTGAGTTGTGAAGGTTCTTGTTGTTTAGTCAATGAGACATGTGAGGCATGGCAGGGTTCTTTGGGCAAAAAAACAATATGTGAGTTGGGTGGCCAAGGAAAGCATGCATCAATTGTGCTACGTTGACATGATCATGAATGGAAGAGCAGTTCAAACACTTGTTGACAGAGGTTCTTCACGCAATTTTATGTGGGCACAATTAGCTAAGGAGCTTGTGCTCAAAATCACAGCGAGTAAGAAAGAGGTGAAAGTGGTTAATTCTATGGAAAAGAAGGAAACGGGATTTGCCTCACTAGTCCATGTACAGTTAGACGATTGGAAACAAAGTGAAAACTTATGGCTTTTCTGGTGGACAACTTTGAACTCATTTTGGGACAAGAATTCCTTAGGAGGAACAAAGTTGTCCTGGTGCCATGGTTAGATAAGCTAGTTATAGTGAATGAACGAAAGACTTGGGTTTTGCGCACAACTACATGAAAGCCTAAGGGTGGAATGCAGATTGTCTCTGTGTTGAGAATGAAGAGAGGAGAAAGATGATGTGGTTCGCAGTTTATACTATTTTCATTGGGGAGATTGAAGAAGATGATGGAGTGGGGACGCCTATTCCAACAAAACTCACCAATTTGTTGGATATGTTTGAGGATAGGATGCCAGATGATTTTTCTAAGATTCTCCCACCAAGACATATCGTTGGCCACTGAATTGAGATATATCATGGATCACAGCCACCCGCTAGAGATCCCTACCAATTGTCCAGACCCGAGTTGGAAGAATTGAAGAGATAGTTAACACGGTTTGTTGACGTTGGCTTTATTCGACCTTCTAGGTCCCCATATGGCTCTTGAGTCTTCTTTCAAAGGAAGAAGGACAAAATGAAACTAAGGATCTGCCTTGACTACAGGGCGTTGAACAAGCAAACTGTGAAGAATAGATATTATTTTCCACTAGTTGCAAATTGTTTTGATAAGCTAGCCAAAGCCCAAGTATTCTCAAAGATGGACTTGAGAAATTGTTATTAATAGGTTCAGATTGTGGAGGGAGATGAATAGAAGACAGTGATGGTGACACAATATAGAAGTTATGTGTTCCTGGCGATGTCCTTCGATCTATGAAATGCTCCAACCACCTTCTGTACGTTCATGAATGACGTTCTCAAACCATTCTTGGAAATATTGTGGTGGTATACTTAGACGATATCGTAGTGTTCAGCAAGACTATGGAGGAGTGCGAAAAACATTTGGAGGAATTCATTGAGGCATTATGAAAGCATCAATTATTCTTGAAGAAGTCTGATTGCATTTTAGGGAAGACCGAAATACCCTTCCTAGGCCATTGGCTTAGACAAGGAAGCATTTGCATGGAAACTGTGAAGATCACTATGATCGCAGATTGGGAGGAGCCACGCACTGTGTGTTAATATTATGATAGTTGTGGGAGGTATTTACCTCCACGTGTGAACCTGACAAGAATAGAAGACTCCGGAAAGCAAGAGAAAACCCTAATGAGTTGGCTAAAACCCTAGAATTTTTGTCAGCTCAAGAAGATAATTTATATTAGTTTATTAGCCTACAAGAGAGGAAGTCGACCAGAAATAATAATAATATACTGAACAAACACTATCCAGAAGGAGAAGTCGGGCCCAGCAAATCTGGCAGAACCAGTATAAATACAGGGTGCCAGTTCTGATTTGATATATCTTAGAATTGCAGTTCCCAGTTTGTGCGCACTGCAATTCCCAATTTGGTGCGCACATGTGGAGGAGGGTTGCAAGTGCAGCTGCAGCAGCAGCTAGTTTTCAATATTGGCTTGGACTATCTCTTATCTAGGGTTTGGACTATCTGATCAGCTATTGTTGGTGCGCTATCCTTGGAGGAAGATGTGCTACACCTTGTTTGGCTATCTAGCCTAGGGTTTTCTTCCGGAGTAATTCTCAGTCAAGGTTAAGGTGCTCGGAGGGTGGCTTAGGCCTATGGTTGGGTGACGAGGGTATCGTCAATGGTAAAACGAGCACACAATCTTCTATATTCTAACAGGTTATGGGCCCACACCTCCTTCATTCAGTCTAAACGTTGAAAGGAAACATAGCCGCTAGGATATTGAGCTCATTGAGGAACTGCTGCTAGGGTTACTAGCAAAAGAAGCTCCCAAGACACTGTCGCTGGGGTTACTAGCAGGAGCAGTTGAAGAAACCCTAAACCTCATGTTGAAGCACCTTAAGTGAAGATATTGACATAATCTCTAGACAGATCAGTGTGCCCTAGCCTAGCGCATCTCCTGATACTCTCAGCAAGCCAAGACATGAAGTTTGAATTTCTGGTCAAATCTAGGGTTTGACCAAGTCAAGCAAGCCATGACTAACTCTATGAAGTCTGAGAACAAGTTAGATGGAACCTCTAACTTCAAAGCGTGGAAGACAAGGATTGACCTCATCCTTTCCAAGAATGAAGTGTTGGATATCATGAAAGGAAAGATCGTGAAGCCAAAGTTTGAAGAAGGAAAAGAAAAGGAACCGCAGAACGTTGCAGCTATGGAGAAGTTCAAAGATGTTGACATCAATGCCATGAGTATCATAGTGGCTTCTATAAAAGACCACTTGATACCCTACATCTCTCATATTGACTCATTGAAGAAGATGTATGATGCCCTAACAAATCTCTTCTCAGTCAGAAACATTAGACAAGTTATGAGTCTGAAGAATGAGCTTCGTAACATGAAGATGAATGATGATGACAGCATAACATCATACTATGTAAGAATCTCCCAGTTAAGAGATCAACTACAATCTATTGAAGAGATCAGTTCAGAGAAGGAATTGGTGAACATAGTACTCAATGGTCTTCCCAAGACATGGGATGCATTTTCCGCAAGCATGAACACAAGGAAGGAGTATCCGACATTTAAAGAACTTTGGACTTCTTGTGCTCAAGAAGAATCAAGTATCAATGCAAAGGAGAAACCCCAAAAGAAGTACGATGATCAGGCTTTCACAGCAAGATTCAAGAACTTCAAGAACAAAAGGAAGTTTGGTTCAAGGAGGAAGCCAAATCAGGAAAAAGACATTTCAGAAGTGCAATGCTTCAACTGTCGAAAGTATGGTCACTACAGGAATCATTGTCCCGAGCTAAAGAAAAGGATGGAGAAACACAAAGCATCGATTGTCGAAGAAAAGGAACCTACAAAGAAGGCTAAGCAGGATGGAAGAGACTTCTTCTTCTAAAAGGTAACAACACTCTTCTTATTTTTCTGTACATATCTTGCTTGCATCGTCTCTGTACATATCTTGTATATCTATCTCTTGGAAAATAATGTGTTCCAAGAAGAAATATACCTATGGAAGAACAACAAGATGAAAATGGATATCATTAGATAATACACATTAAAGGATGAAATACAAATCATGTGGAAGCTATTGCAAGATAAGTCGAATCAATCATGAAAAGACTTAGAAGAAGCAAAGACAGAAAGAAGTCAGCAATCGAGAGGAAATTGGAAAAGACTTATGACGTTCTGTAGAAAACAACAAGACGGAAGCATGGACTCTGTTAGACAAGAGAGCCAATTATATATTGCAGAAGAAAATAAGGATGTAGATGGAAGCGTGGACTCTGTTAAACGGAGGGAGCCGATTATATGCACTCTTACATGAAGCAAGGGTTAGGAGGGAGCTAATCCTATGATCCATTAAAGATGATGAAATATATATATATCCATGGTAGTAGCCATGAAATATGGTACGTTTTCAGTTCAACCGCAAGAGAAGACTTCTTCGAAGAGAAGCCTTAAAGTATTCCTGGTTGTCCATCCAGATCCGTGATCCTATGATGAAAGGAAGAAGTGGAATCTCTAGGGCATGGAATCTATAAGAAACTCCATGAACCCAAGAACTTAAGAAAAAAATGAAGAAGAACATGAAGATTACAAGAAAGAAAGAGAAATCAGAACAACCAGTCATTGCATCACGAATCACAAAATTACCAGCCTGATATGAACTCACTAAAAGCAATCAAGCAGAAGAACTGAAAGTCGTAATAAAAGAACAAGTGTATGGAGGACTTATGAATGAAAACATTGCAAGACCTAGAACTAGAGGTTCTCCCAGATGGAGGGAGAAGACTATGATGATTACTTGTTCCAGTAAACCAGAATTATCTCTACATGAGTCATTATATCATCCGCAACATCCATGAGTTGGAGTTCTACATCAAATGAATACAAAGAATGTTCTCCAGAGAAATTGAATAAAGAGCATATGAAGAGCAATCTAAAGAATTTGAGGCATACCAGAAAGAGACCCTTGTATGAAGATAGAAGAAGATAACTTGGTGGAAGAACCTCCAGTGCACAGCAGAAGCGTGGTGAAGATTTCCTATAGCATCAAGATGACTACTCAGTAGATCAGATCTCATGATGACAGAAGAAGTGCCACATAGATATGTTCTAGTTTTCCAACTATGATATACTCTATTGTTCAGATCTACATGAAGCCTTCACAATGTTCCATACCAAAGTACAATTGAAATCAAGCATTACATTATCCATGATGAAGACCAAAAAGGAGAAAATGATCTCTCCAATACATATCTCCACAGATGAGCAGATAAGAAGACATTTTGGTAAAGCTTCTATTCAAGATGAAAGAGTTTGTGTACTAAAGCTAGAGCTCGTGGAAACAACCTCCTTCTTATTGAAAAAGAAAGAAATGACTCTCCAAGTTAGGAGGGAGCACTGAAAACATTATTGAAGACATTCATCTTTAAAATTGAAAAATAGTCCATCTTGGACAGATGCTTTCTTGTTCGGAAAGTGGATTGAGATTTCTGACAAATAGTCACTTCCCATTGTGGTTAACATGGGAAGTAGTTTGATTGTTGATGTATCATAGACAGTGACTTCCCATTGTGGTTAACATGGTGAGTGGTCTAGGGTAGTCTCTCTTCTTGAGGGTTACTCAAGAAGACTGGCCTGCCTCGCCGAACAACGATTTCTCATTGTGGTTAACATGAGGAATGGTCTGTTTTGGAGGTTGATGCAGAACATTATTTTCCTCTTGTGGTTAACAGAGGAAATGGTCCAGACAGTCATTCCTTAGGGTTTATACATTCTCTCTAGGGTGCACTTTGATTAGTGTAGGAGGAATGGCCCAGGGTGGGGAATGGTCCAGGTTCAGCAATCAGGGACAAACATTCCTTAGGGTTTATACATTCTCTCCAAGGTGCACTTTGATTAGTGTAGGAAGAATGGCCCGGGATGGGGAATGGTCCAAACTCATCATTCCTTAGGGTTATACATTCTCTCCAAGGTGCACTTTGATTAGTGTAGGAAGAATGGCCCAGGGTGAGGAATGGTACATGTTCAGAAGACGAGACAATTATTCTTCCTTGTTTGAGAAGAATAGTCCAAATATCTCATTTTTCTACTCTGAGGGTGGATGTTCTTTCATATCTCATAGACATGAGTGAAATATTGGCCCAAATAATTCAATTTATATCATAACATTGTTTCTATACAGGTTGCTATCAGATGTTTGTTATGAAGACAGTAGATATAGAATACTATGATGGATATGTTCCACTGTTCATGAGGCAGATATTCTTTCAGATCTCGCAGATGTGAGTGAAATATTGGCCCAAATAATTCGGTATATATCATAACATTGTTTCTATGCAGGTTGTTATCAGATGTTTGTTATGAAGAATGTATGACAGTAGATGAAGACTACTGTGGTGGATATGTTCCACTGTTCGTGACTATACATTGTTGATCAAGTACTTGTGTTTTACTTGGTGTGGTAGTGAACCACTGGATTGTAGTTATGTACTACTATGGATAGACACAGTTGTGTTCTATTTTTGCTCTAACTGCCTTGAAGACTATGAGCAGTTTATTGGAAATAATC
>JASDQU010422158.1:0-10116 GCA_032191745.1 Picea mariana
GACTTTAGTAGCCTTTGGAAGCTTCTCCTCTGGCACGGAGCCTGAATCCAGCTTGTCTAAGTCCACATCCATTTACTTGACATCCGATTTCTTGGCTTTGGGACTCTCGGAAGCCTGCGGTTCGGGCCAATCCGAGGCCATTTTTGGGTCTGTCATTTTTAGGGATGACTGGATCATCAAAATCCATTTGAACCGAAGCATCTGACTGGTGGCTTGCTGTGGTCTTAGGGCATTTGATTTCCTTGTCATAATCAACGCTCTCTTGCTCTCTTTTCTGCTTATTTTCTTCGTTGATTTTGGGGTCGGGAGGTCACTTTTCTTCTTTGGTGCAGCCATTATCGCCCATGCCTTCGGATTTGTCCTCCTCCATGGAATCCTGAACATACAGCTGCTTGAGGGCCTCGTTGCGCTTGTCTAGCAGTGTTTTGAAGCTGCGAGGAGATATGGAGGGCTGGGGAATGGACCATCGCCAGGGAATGTCAGGAACCTTGTGCAAATTCCCTCTGTAGAACGAAATCACCACCATCGCAGCCACCAACCACATTTATAAGCGCAAATCTGCGATATAAGCGCAGACCTGCGATATAAGCGCAGACCTGCGATATAAGCGCAGACCTGCGATATAAGCGCAGACCTGCGATGGTTTGGCCGTAGCCCTCCTCCTCCTCCTCCTCCTCCTCCTCCTCCCTGGAGAAACCCTGCAATGCGAGGGAAGTAAACAAATCCAAAACAAACAGTTCTTAATTCATTGAATTTATCATGTTTTGGTATTTAAATGACACAGAAGTACATTCCAATTCCCTCTGTAGAACGAAATCACCACCATCGCAGCCACCAACCACATTTATAAGCGCAAACCTGCGATATAAGCGCAGACCTGCGATGGTTTGGCCGTAGCCCTCCTCCTCCTCCTCCCTGGACAACCCTGCAATGCGAGGGAAGTAAACAAATCCAAAACAAACAGTTATTAATTCATTGAATTTATCATGTTTTGGTATTTAAATGACACAGAAGTACATTCCATTTAATCCATTGAATTTATCATGTTTTGGTATTTGAATGACACAGAAGTACCTTGGACCTTAAATGGAATGTACTTCACACTGACGATTTGACAATTTGTTGTATGACCAATTATTATGAACCAACACAACACAAAGAAAACCAATTACCTTTTTTTATAAAGACCGCAAAGTATTGCTATACCTGCCTCGGGCAGCATATATAGCAAGTCAAAGATCATGGGCTTTCAATTAATTTTTTTAGTTTGCAAAGTTTTTCATAATGTTACACATATATTAAATATTAAGTATTAAACTAAGTTTTTAAAATAAAAAAAAATATTTTTAAAATTCAATATTTCTAATTTATAATTGGTGGAATATTTGACAAATTTTCTTACTTTGACATAAAAATTGAATTTTAAAATATAAAATTTGTAAAATATGTTATAACTCCACTTATCCGAAGGGGACTGTACTTTGTCTTTACAAAGTAAATAAACATAATCATGTTTATTTTAATTTGTGGATGGGATGTGTAGATATTAATGGCAAGAGGGCAAGCCATTGGGCAACCTCCTCCACAATATTTTAGTGAGGTAAATGGTTTTTTTTTTCTGATAAGTTTTTTATTATTTTAATCAAAATTGTAGTTTTCCAAATACAAGCTACTTTTTATCACGTTTTGTTATCTTCTCAGAAACCCTCCACACCGGTTCTTCTGCTCCACGCCTTGTTTGTTAGGCTTCCTGAGCCAACCAATCAAATTGAACTTGTAAGGCTCCACGGCTTGCTTGTGAGGCTTCATATGTTTCATCTCTAAGTTTCATGTGTTTCATCTCTATGTCGTTTGGGGTTGGGGCATTGCAAAAGCACTGCAATAACATATTGCTTTTGAAAAGTTGTATGGGTTTGTTTTCCATGGTTTGTAATGAGTAATTCCCCACATTGATTTCTAGGAATCATTTATGGATTATTTGTACACACATACAAACCCATTTCCATTTAATTGTACTCAAATGATAAATGAGTATCATGGGCAGTTACCCATTATCTTAATAGTGTCCTAATATTTATAGATATTAGGTTGATCTACTAGAATCTTAGCATGGAGAATTAATTAATCATGGAGTTTGCTATCTATTTCAAAGGATTGTAAATAAAAGAAAAATGCATAAGGAAAATGAATGAATGAAAGAATACTCGGGGAAAAAGCATTGTGCCCATTGTGACCTCGGCCATTATGTCGACCTGTAGGTATTCTCTCAATTTATGCATTCGAATCTAGTTGGTGCAAGGCAGTAACATCTCCAATCATTCCATGATGGACATTCTATGGATCTTGCAAAGCCTGTCGACTTGCACCGTGCATCTGTCTCTCAGAGAAAGGGCAATTATCGTCACCTTTCAGTTGTCAGACCTGAAAATTGTCCCTTTGTTGCCCTTCCATATGATATGCCCTTGACACCCCTGATGAGAGGGAGGTATGGTTCCTCTCACATCAGTGTAAATGTGTCCTTTAGACATAGAAATGTTACTAGTAATATCCTTTAGAAGCAGATGGCAAGTGCTAAGGTTGCAAGAACTTAAGGCAAGTATCATTAGACTTCTGCCTCGTCGTGGAGGCACGTTGTGGTGGTTTCTATTGTAGTTGGAGTGTCTGTTGTAGCTGGGATTGCTAATGTATATGATATTGGATCTGCTTGAACAGGAACCATGGACTGAGCCCTACCATGTGGTATTGGAAGTCGGCTAATAAGCTAGCTTGGAGACACTACTCAATTGAGCATTACATGTTTCAAGTAAATAGCCATGTAGCTGGATGTTATGCCATTTGTAAAGTTTGATTGTCAAGCTTTATGTGTTTGGAATGATTAATCCATGGAACACCTTAAACATGTTTTGGACTTAGAGCATAGAGAAAAGCAACTCAGGAAACCTAGATGTTATGCCATTTGTAAAGGTTGATTGTCAGAATTTATGTGTTTGCAATGATTAATACATCGAACACCTTAAACATGTTTTGGACTTGGAGCATAGAGAAAAGCAACTCAGGAAAAGTTTAATAATATTTTTTGTATTGGTAAAATAATAAAAAAATGGTCCCTACGGTTGAAACATTTGTATTTTTCAGTTGCATGACTTGCAATAGATTTAAAGGCATCAATGTCTGGAAGGTATGCTTGAATTTATTTCATAGATCTGTCTTGAGATAAATCGGATCTATATTATATTGGTATTGTAAGTTAATTGCTACAAAAAACTTATTTTAAAGATTTTAATGGGAGCACTTATACTATGTGGAGTATATTAAATAAATCTAAACCAGTATAGAAACTCGAAGTAATGTGGAGTATCTGATCATAAAGAATTTGATTTTATTAATTTTTCAAAGATGGATTCATAGATATGGGTGTATATAGAATGAAGCTTGGCCTGGAGTTTCTTCATTGTGGTAAATAGTCTTTTGTTGTAGGCCTAAGTAGCCTCTTGAAGAAATGAGACACATTCTCCCTTCCCCTTTCGGTACAGTTCCCATAAATTAATCTCTCATACAAAGAGCATGATAAGCTGCTAATAATTAATTACAATCCTTGAGTTGACTGGTAAAAGTAGAGATGACAAGTTCTTTGAAAGCCTCAAGGAAATACGATGCATATGCAAGATCCTGTGGCGTGAAATAGTCATTGCTTCTTGTTGTTATTAAAAAAATTTCTCTTGAAATGATTGAGGATGCCATGCTCGTGCCAAATTTTACTTTCAACTTTTTTTTCACACCTCGAAAGTTCTTAATCTGTTTCCCCAAAGAAATTTGTTGTCCCTGATCTTGTAAAATCCATAAGATAGAAAAATATTAAGAAACCAATAGATACAGATAGAACTCTAAGGCAACAAAACTTCTATTTTTTCCAAACCACAATAGGCTCCTTATACAAGAGATTGACAAATATAGATGTTTACCTTTTAGTCAAATTTCCCACTATTTTAAACTCTTGTTACTCATTTGTGCCCTAGAGATGCAAAAAACCCCACTACAATTTTATTACTAGCCTAATTACTAATTCCACTTGATGCAAATTATCTCCTAGATTTGGGTTAACTTAGGATAAAGAGGATGTTTTTTACTCTGTATGACTAAGATTCAATAGTTTGGAAGATAAGTTTAAATTGTTCTTGGTGAACAAAATGGACTAAAAACTAGTTATTGAAATATCATTAGTTATTTGAGATTAAAAATAAAAATAACATTTAATTTCCAAATCTTTTGATTTTATTCACCTTAAATTTATTCAAAATTAAATTAATTTATATATATATATATATACAAGAAAATCAACTAAAATTCTAGTTAGCTGAAATATTATTAGTTATTTGAGATTTGGTAGGAAATAAGGTATTTAAAAATAAAAATAACATTTAATTACCAAATCTTTTGATTTTATTCATCTTAATTTTATTTAAAAATAAATTAATTTATTTTTATACTTTTATATATGGTTAGCTTGATTTTGGCCAAGCTTTATGGAATTATTTTGGAAAAGAAGATTAGCCTTTGGCTAGAAAGTCAAGGTAAAAGAGCTAAAGGCCATGCCGGGTTTAGGAGATATCATTCAACTGTGACCATCTTGTTATCTTTAGGATCATTAGGAGTTTTGCAATACTAAAACCAATCTTTTTTGTTGTTTTGTTGACTTTAGAAAAGTTTTTGACATGGTTCCTAGGAAAAACCTTTGGAATATGTTGGAAGAGATAAAAGTGCCTCTCGAGTTGAGGGTTGTTGCAATAAGGATGTATGAGAACGTTATTGCTAAGTTTAAAAACATTGAGGACTGGTCAAAAGAAATTAACTGCGATATTGGAGTCAAACAAGGTTGTCCCCTGTCCCCTATCTTTTTTGGCATATACATTGACAAGTTAGAAGATTGCTTGGAAAAAGCAGGTTGTGTTGCCCCTACTCTCACTGGTATAGTCATCAATCTTCTTCTTTATGTCGATGTTATCGTTCTTATGGCAAGGAGTCCCCGTGATATTGAAAACCAACTAAGAATCCTCAAGGTTTTTTGCTCCAATATGGGTATGATTGTTAATACTGATAAGACTAAGGTCATGGTTATTAAATCCAATAAGATCACTTATGATACATTGGTATATGACAACAACAACTTGGAGGAAGTGACTTCATACAAATATCTTGGAATTGATATTCATCACAAGCTCAACTGAAATTATAGCATTGAGAAAAGGATTATTGGGGGATGGAAAGCTTATTATGGGCTTGAAAAAAATTGTAAATCAGTTGATCTTTGGAGTTGGGATAAGAAGAAACTCCTCTTTGAGACTCTTGTTACACCTATTATTCTTTATGGATGTGAAGTCTGGGGCTATAGTATCTCTCGTGAGTCCTGGAGAAAGATAGAGCAAAAACAAAATAATTTATAACCTATAATCTCCAAATTAAAGGAAATACGCCCTATCACATCCTCCTCTTAGAAACAAGCCTCTCCCCTTGTTGACGATGTATAATTTTCGTAAAAAAATCATAAATGTGGCCAATGCGGTTTTGACAAGATATTTGGTCTTTCGGTGAGGTATTTTGGTGTTTGGTAAACGAAGTTGGCATGTGAGACCAAACTAGTCTCGCGTTCATATCAATTGGGCAAAAAAAATTATTTGGCTTCTTTAGCCAAATTTGGCCTTTAAAGACAAAATAGGCCCTCGGCCTCTTTTGTGGGTCTTTTATCAATTCTATCAAAAAATTTGTTTGCCCGTAGGTCAATCTCCATTTAACAATCCAAGTGCACCTGCCATACACAACACATGGGTTAACACATGCATCGCAACACACAAGTCAAAGCTAGCGCACAAGCGCCAAGCCACCAGTGGTCTAACTGCACTACACGTTGAAATAGACTGTATACGTTAGTGAATATAAACATTGTTATGCGGTTTTCATCCGACAAATGTGGGATATCTCCCATAGAATCAGAAGTCGAGTCAGAGCTCAAGCCACATGTCAAGTGAACTCCAACGACATTCTCCTAAGTGACAGATTCATGGAAGATCGCACAAGGATTGTTACGATTCTAATTTCGAGATTTAGTATTGGCAACGTTCACGCAAATGTCGAGGGCCAACATCACAGCGGTGAGGTTTCACATTTGTTTCGATAAAGCAAGGGTGCCAAGCTTGTTCAAATGCCCATTCAAAACCTTAACCAGTCAAATGGATAGAGCAACAAGAGGCAGCGTTGACACCATGGCACATGCACCACGAGAAAGAATGTCGAGAGCGCCAAAGGTCATCTGCTCCTGGAACACATTAACTTTACTTACAATGTGGTCACTGTCAAAGGGAAATGGAGATCAAGGCTAGGTCGTCATTGTTATAACAATATTTTCCTCGCCATTGCTATCTTGCACAGAGGGCCTTTTTCCATTTCCCTATGCAGACTTATCAACCCCCTTTTTGATAAATCCAGAGCCGAAATTATATATTTTTCCACATTTACGCTTCCTAACTTCTTTGCAAGATGCGTATATGCTTGTTGCTCCACTACAGCTCGCGTATATCGAGATTTGTGCCAGAAAATACAAAATGAGGTCGGGTTTCCATGTCACGACAAATGATCTCTGATATTTGGCCTTCCATATAATGGAAACGTTCCAACTCGGCCCTTCAGTTGCATTCTCGAGGCTATAAGAGCACAATTTCGAGCTATGGAAAAAGAGAGAGAAAGCATTCAACTTTCAGAGCAAAGTTACTCTGGAGAAATTACTTCATATCGAGTCTGCATCCCTTTGTCCCTCAAGTATCAACACAATGTTCAGCCCCCAAGCTCTTCCCTTATTGTCAAGAGGATCCCATTATCTCTTTGCTGTGAGCTTGCCTTTGGTGGAGGATTGAAGTGGTGGAGACCCAGTTGGAAGGAACTTGGTTTCTTGGTTTCAAACCGTGTCGACACGGAAGTCTGTAATGTTGATACTTCTGTTGATCAATTATTAATAGAAATACTCCTTTCCCGTCCTATCGATATCTTAAAAATATATGATTATTATCCATGGGCATGTTTGTAATGTTTATTAATGGATTGTGTTATCTGCTGCGCTAACTCATTTTATATACTGTCACTATATACTTGCATCGTTTGTTTGTTGAGAACTTCTTGCAGGTGTAAAGCTTTGGGTCACAGTGCTCAACAGTGGAATGACATCAAACGATTGGATCGAGGTAGGCTTCTTCCTCGTATTGCACATTAGTTTATATATCACATGTTGGAATTGAGTTGATTTCTGCAGTCATACCTGTCTATTGTGGTTTACCCTTGGCCATAGAGAGTTTTTCCCTTGTAACAGAATTGATGACTCCACTGGGGAGATATCTTCCTTCTAAGGGTTGAAGTATTTTTCCTTCTTACATTGCTCTTTTGTCTTTGTATTTATTGTCGTATCATAGTAGGATAGAGTCTGTTCACTCTGGGTCTGAGTTTTTAGCCTTTTTACCTTGCCTAGCCTTGTTTTAAAAGATACACGCCCCTTTTGCCCTGACGATCGCATGTATACAGTTGTTGTCTCATTACAAGAGGCATATATATGCCCTTTTCTCTTGAACAGGAGCATATACCACTTCCCCCTTGCTTGTTTCTTGGTTTAGTGACTGTGGGGTAGGTTTTGAGGATCACTGAGCCTTCTTAGGTCTCTGTGGTACCTGTTGAGATTATCTGGGATGACAGGAAACCTTTTTGGAGTTGAATTTTTGGGTGGTTTCTTTCTCTTTGTTTTCTGTTTTTGATTTGTCCTTGGTAGTTGGGATGTCTGCTTAGCTGCTTGGTATTCTGCTCGAGTGATTGCTTTTATACATAGTAGAAGTTATATATCAAGTCGCTTATCAGTCCATGCATTTTCTTTTTAAATACATTGAAAATACAAAAAAAAAAAAAATAGGCATTTTGCATTGGTTGGTATTTTTGTCTTTGAACATTTATCATTAGCTTAGCACATTTAGCAAAAGATTTCATTTTACTTCTGAGTTGCAGAGTTAAAATTGAAGATTGCACTGTTTTTATTTAGCATATCATTCACTGAAAAGTTAAAGTTAGGCTTTGCATTATATCTATTTTTATTTTCATGCAGAGTCATAACACCATGAGTTTCATTTCCATACCTCTTTGAGTAATCACGACCAATAAAATTTACATTTTAAACTAAAATTGATTAGTCATGATTTTATTTTTTAGGGTGCACAAACTAGCCTAGGATTTTGTGCCTTAGAACAGGATTTTGTGAGTAAACTTCTCCAAGGCAATTAAATCAACTCATGTGTCTGAGACAGAGAGTTGAGAAATGAATTGTATAATTGGTAATATCAGGAGGCTTCGCTCACACCGGAGTTAATCACGAGGTCGCGCGAAGTTAGTTGAAGGGATAACCCCTGGATACTCACCTAGCGTCAGAGATATTTCTGTGGATTTATTCGTATTTGGGGATCTTGCTAGTGCCCATATCTTTGTGAGAGGTGGTGCTTTCAAGGTTTCGGGATTTTCTACCCTGCCCATATGGTGATCCAGACTTACGACTGCTCGCATGTGCATCGGTTATACAATGGTTTATTAGTTGCTTGACTTAGGTTTCTCATAGGTTACTTGCAGGGGTTATTCTGCTTGTATCTTGAGTCAAATAGGGGTCAGACAACACACAACCTTTATGGAGGATTACCTCTCCGGGGGGGTCTGACCGACTGGTTGTTAAGCTGACGAGGGCCCTTATAACTGATTATGTTACCTCCAAACTTTAGCAGGGAGTCTCAGGTCCCTCTTGGACAAGGCATACCTTCTTTAGCGAGGGAGGCCACTCGGCCACTTTAGCCTATTTGCATGCATATTGGTCATTTGACTTTTTGGTATGCTCTTTGATTACTAGTTAGCCTTAGGATATCTTTTTATTTGTTGAGAGTCATAAGTTGTCATGGAGTCGGACCAACTTCCTCGCAGGTCCCGTCGGTTGTTATAGTTACCACCGGTTTTCAAGCTATTGCCTTCTAAAAGGCGTAGAAATATCAGGAGTGGTACACACACATCCACTTTTCAGACTTGTGATCCCACAAGGATGAGTACTGAGTCTAGTCTTCAGAACACTAGGAGTTCATCAACTCCCAATCTCACTATAGTTAATTGCACTCCTTCGACACCTGCAGCCGCTACAGTTGCAGTGTCGGAGGCCTACACTGGTACTATGGCTTGGCCCGTAGTCAATGTTTCGTCTCTTGCCTCTAACCCTTTTGGGGGTTTTGGCCACTCACCAAGTTACAATGTTCAGACCATCCCCATGGCTACTAGTTTGTTTTCTTATGGTATGCCAAGTTTCACTTCGCAATCTTCGACTGCCGTCCCAGCTGCTGGCCATAACGCTAGCCTTGGATTTGGGGCAACCACACCTCCTTACACTCCCTTTCCATTTGGTAGCTCTCATGTTCCCCAAGCGAATCCTAATGTAGGAAGTCTCCCCTTCCCTAACCCTGGGTCTAATCCTTCTACGACTGGATGGAACAACCAAGCTAGCGGACAAGTTCCGCCCTATATCCCTATCCCCTCAGTGTCGAATTCGACCAATGCTTTTGGCATAACGAATCCACTTCAATCCTCTGGATTCCCACCCGGAGGAGGTTAGTCTTATGTCTTGGGCACCCCCCAACCTAGATCTAATCCAGTTGGGGGCAGTTTTAACAACCCTCACTTTGGAGCTAATCCAACTGGGGGCAATTTTCATAACCCTTATCAGAACATTCCTACTGGAATGATGCCCAATCCATCTTTCATGAATCCGCCCGGAGGAGGGTCTTTTAATTCCAAACAAGGTTATGGTCCTTACTAGAACCCTGGATGGAACGCAACTTCTAATACTCAGTCTTTTGCAGGAGGATGGGGTCAGGTGTCGCAGCCCCGTATTCCCTTTTTGGCCATGCTTAATATGCCAGATTTGTCTAAACTAATGAACGCCCCGGTGAGTCATGATCCCACATGGCCCCCTGTCCCCACCAAGATTTTGTCAAACATTCCAAAGTTTGAAGGTAAGAATGGCGAGGACCCTAGTGATCACATCACTACTTTTCACCTCTGGTG
>JASDQU010422159.1:0-10143 GCA_032191745.1 Picea mariana
AGAAACTAAGAAGGTAGTGTATAGCCGAGATGTGGTATTTAGAGAAATGAAGGATGTTGTTAAACAAGAAGTCCTACCAAGTAAGGAAGAACCAGAGAAGATAGAGTTTGATTTAAAGGATGATGAAGCAGACTCTACAGAAGAACATGAATAAGAAGAAGAAGGTCCTCATACTCCAGTATTGAGGAGATCGGATCAAGAAAGAAGGCTACTGGAAAGGTATAGTCCATCCGATTTTCGTTCAAATTTTTCTTTGTTTATTACCGATGATTATCCTAGAACTGTCAGAGAGGCAGTGGATTTAGAGGATGGAAATCTCTAGAAAAGGGCCATGGAAGAAGAAATGGCATCTTTGGATAAGAATGAGGCTTGGGATCTAGTGGAGTTACCAACTAGAAGAAATCCCATTGGCAACAAATGGGTATTTAAAAACAAGCTGAATGCAGAAGGAAAAGTGGAGAAATACAAATCTTGGTTAGTAGCAAAGGGTTATTCCCAGGTTGAGGGAATTGATTTTGGTGAGATTTTTTCTCCTGCTGCCAAGTTAACCTCTATAATATTTCTGTTATCTGTTGCTACTGCATTTGATTTTGAAGTAGAATAGATGGATGTGAAGACATCATCCCTGCATGGGGATTTGGAAGAAGAAATATTTATGAAGCAACCAGAAGGTTATGTTGTGAAAAGAAAGAAGGAGCTGGTATGCAAGATGAAAAAGTCCCCGTATGGTTTAAAACAATCACCAAGGACGTGGTATCAAAAATTTGATACTTATATGCTGGGACTTGGCTTCACAAGAAGCAAAGAGGATCACTATGTGTATTCTAAATTAATTGGTGATCATTTGATTTATTTGGTCTTGTATGTGGATGACATGTTGCTGATAGGAAACAATAGGGAGATTATCCAGGATGTAAAAACTCAGTTGTCCTCTAAATTCGACATGAAGGATCTTGGTGCTTCAAATTTCATTTCGGGAATGGAAATTAAAATAGATCGAAAAAGGAGGAAACTATGGTTAAATCAGAGAAAATTTGTCGAGACAATATTGCAGAGGTTTAATATGTAGGAATGTAAACCGGTCAAATTTCCTATTCCTATTGGTGTAAAGTTATCTGCGGATCAGTGTCCCAAGACACATGAAGAAGAGGAGTACATGTATCATGTTCCATATGTGAGTGCAGTTGACAGTTTGATGTATTCAATGGTCTGTACTAGACTGGACATTGCACATGTAGTGGGAGTTTTGAGTAGGTATATGTCAAAACCAGGGAAAGAGCATTGGACAACAGTAAAAAGGGTTTTCAAGTATTTGTGTGGCACTGCTAGCTATGGATTGTGCTACGAAGGAAGACCGAGATTGGACAGAGTGGTCGATATACATGGCTTTGTGAATGCAGACTAGGTTGGAGATTTGGATCGTAGGAGATCTACAAGCGGGTATGTGTTTAACATGTTTGGAGGAGCAATAAGTTGAATGAGCAAAAGACAGGTTGTAGTGGCACTTTCAACTACATAATCTAAATACATGGCAGCCACTCATGCAAGTAAGGAAGCAATATGGTTACAAAGATTGTGTTCAGGTATGGGGTTGGTACAACAAGCTATAAGGATATAGTGTGATAGTCAGAGTGCAATTTTTCTGGCGAAGAACCCTGCTTATCATTCAAACAAAAAGCACATTGATGTTCAATATCACTTTGTGAGAGACATGATTGAAGAAAAGAAAGTATCACTGATGAATGTGGACACTTTGAAGAATGTTGCAGACTCATTAACAAAATCTGTGAGCACTGAGAAGTTCTCTTGGTGTAGCGGATCCATGGGCATTATTGCCCTGGATTTTTGACTATGTAACCCTGTAACCCCCTGTATGCAAAGAAAACAACAAGTGGGAGAATGTTGGGTATGTGTTATATTCTTTGAATGAGTAGTAGAGCCTGAGCGTATGAACCAAGCATGTAGTGGGGTTAGAGAGGGGCGAAGCCCCTCGCGTGGGGGTTCGGTGGTAGCACCCCTCGAAAAAAAAAATTTGCCTCGAAAAACGTGACACCTACCTCGGGAAACGTGTCATGTATTTAGGTGGTTTTCTTCGACATATGGTTTTTGCTAATGGTTTTCTATTTTCAGTTAAGGTATTAGGGTTTTGGAATAATCCAGGTCAGTGGGTTAGGGTTTTGGATGCCGCTGGCTCCTATATGTATATTGTATTGTAAACAATGTAACACAATGAATGAATATAATATATGTTGGTTTTCCCGGTTTGGGTTTCCAGGGGAAAAATCTCTGTGTAATGTTTTTATTTGCCATTGTATCTTTTCTGTTCTTTTCTGAATATCTGTTTATAATAGACATTATACAAGGTTAGAATTTACACTTCTACTGGTTCTGTGCCCTCTGTGAATGATCCTTCAACTCCCTGAGAATATCCTGACTCTATTGTACCCAATCTTGTACCATCAGGGCCCTGCTGTCACCAAAATAAATCTCTACAAAAGAGAGTGGGTCATAATTGTACAATGCCCTAAATGGGGTCATGCCTATGGACATGTGATGGGTGGTGTTGTAACAGTATTCTCCCAAATGTATCTATCTGACCCATGCCTTTTGTTTCCCAACAACATAATTCCTAAGATAGCATTCCACCGATTTCTTGACTATTTCGGTCTGCCCGTCTGTTTGAGGATGATAACTAATACTAGGAGTCAAGTCCGTACCAACTAGCCTGAATAAATCTTGCCAGAATGTACTCATAAATCGGCTATCCCCGTCACTAACAATGGTTTTGGGTAAACCATGAAGTCTGAAGATCCCCCTGAAGAATAATTCGGCCACCTGTTCTGCACTGAAGTCTGTAGCAATGGAGAAGAAGTGTGCAAACTTCATAAACCTGTCCACCACCATGAAAATACAATCCTTTCCCTATGCCTTGGGCAACCTTGTGATGAAGTCCATGGAGATGCTTTCCCATTTGTGCTCTAGGATGGGTAAGGGTTGCAAAAGTCCTACTGGGTGAGTGTGCTCATCCTTATTCTCTTGGAAAGTAGTACACTCCTTGACATGATTCATCACGTCCTTGAGGCCCTTCCATGAGAACCTCTCCCTCACCCGCCTGTATGTCTTGCCAATCCATTGGTGCCTTGCCATTGGTGAGTCATGACATGTCTGCAACACCTTAGCCTTGAAGGCCAATTCAGGAACCGAAAGGATTCGACCCTTATAATAGATGATGCCATCAGTGACCCTGAATTTATCGTCCTGTATTTTCCCATATATCACCTGACAAGCGAACTGATTTTCTGAGTATTCCATCACCAAGTGGTCCTTCCAATCAACTGATACATTTTTCATGGCATAAATTGATGGTCTCCTAGATAGTGCATCTGCCACCATGTTTTTTTTCCCTTTGATAAATTCAATGTCAAAGTCATGGGCCTATATTCTGTTGAACCATTTTTGTTGTCTTTCATTCAAGTCCTTCTATTCCAAGAAGTACTTGAGGCTATTGTGGTCTGATCTCACTACAAATCTAGCACCGACCAAGTATTGCCTGAATTTTTCTAAAGTGTGCATGATGGCCAGCATATCCTTGTCATAGATGGTGTAAAGTAACTTAGGACCCCTGAGTTTTTGGCTCTCATAGGTAAGGGGGTGCCTATTCTATATCTGTATGACCGCAATGCCTTCTCCGGAGGCATCACACTCCAAGTTGAAAGGTTGGTCAAAATCTAGTAATGCCAATACCAGACATGTGCTCATTACCTTCTTCATTCTATTGAACATGGCTTGGGATTCTTCACTCCATATGAAATCCCCTTTCTTCGTTATATCGGTCAAAGGTGCATAAAGATAGGAGAACCCTTTGATGAACTTCCTGTAGTAGCTGCAAATGCCCACGAATCCCCTCAACTCTGTAAGGGTTTTAGGTGTTGGCCATTCAATTATGGCTTGAATATTCTCCTGATGTACCTGTACTCCTTTAACTCTGATAATGTGCCCCAAGTAAAGGACCTCCGTCATTCCAAATTCACCTTTGGATTCCTTGGCATATAATGACTAATTCTCCATGATAGTCAAAATCTGGTCCACATGCTGAAGGTGTTCCTCCCACGTCTTGCTATGGATTAGCAAGTCATCAAAGAATACAAGGAGATGTTTCCTCAATTGTTTGTTGAAGACATGGTTCATACATGATTGGAACGTGGCTGGGGCATTGGTTAGACCAAATGACATCACTAAAAACTCACAGTGGTCGTAGTGACACCTAAAAGCAGTTTTTGGGATGTCTTCTTCCCTCATTTTGATTTGATGGTACCTAGAGCGCAAGTCAATTTTGGTGAAATATACAACCCCATGAAACTCGTCCAACAACTCATCAATCCTTGGTATGGGATACCTATTTTTGATTGTTTTCTTGTTTACTGCTCGGACGTCAATGCACATGCACATGGTTCTATCTTTCTTCTTGACCAACATCACTGAAGAAGCAAATGGGTTGGACCTCAGCTTGATGTGCCCCATATCCAAGAGCTCTTTGATTTCCTTCTCTATCTCATCTTTGTACTTCTTTGGATGTCTGTAAGGTGTGGTGATGATTGGTTTTGCTCCTTCCTCCAACTCTATGATATGCTCAAATCCCCTATCTAGTGGCACCCTTGGTGGAATAGGTCCAAACACTTTATTGTGTTTGTCAATGATCTCATGAATATCTGGTGTGCAATGAACCTTGCCCTTTTTTTCCACACGTGCTGAAATCTTGCACTCAGCTGCATACACTATTTATTCTCTCCTAAAAATGGCCTCCATCCTCTTGGCCATAACTACCTTGGCTAAGTTACCTGTCATGCCTCGAAGAACTACCTTTCGTCCACCCTCCCCTGTGAACGACATCTTTATGGTCTTGTGGTTGGTGGTGATAGGCCCTAATGTATTGAACCACTGTACTCCAAGGATTATGTTTGTGTCTGGAAGGTCCATCACATAGACATATTGTACCAAATCATGCCTCCCTAATGTAAGCTTCATGCCTGGAATGTACCTTTCATAAGGCATGGTGCGTCCTCCTACTACTTCCACCTTGAATCCTTCAAATTCAACCATGGGTATATGCCTCCTCTGTAGCAATGTTGAATCAATGAAGTTGTGAGAGGCTCCCCCATCAATCAAAACGGATACCTTCTACCCCTGCAAGACTCCTCTCATCCTGAAAGTGTTGAACTTGGGCACCCCACTGATGGATGCCAAGGTAGCTTTCTCCCCTGCCATACTTTCATGACCTATAGCCTCCTGATCTGTAGTTTCAGTGGTGTCTGCCTCCATGTTCAGGATGTGGCCGAAATCCTCCTCCTCTTCATTGTCTGAAGTCACCTCTATGTAGTGAACTTGGCCATGACCCATGCATTTGTGGGATGGGTCCCATGGCTCTTTATAGGTGTAGCACAATTTCTTGCTCCTCAATTCTCTTATGGTATTCTCGTCCATCCTGCCTCTTCCCCTGTCAAACCCCCTGGGGTCTCGCCCTCCTGGGTTTAATGGAGGTCTTTGGTCTCTACCTACGATGTTAAGGGGTGGTATAGGACCAAACTTTGGTTTTTTAGCTGTCTCTAGATTCCTCGTCCTCCATATGGCATCCTGCAAGTTGGTGGTCTTAAAATCCTTCACCCACCCTTTCAAGGGTTCCATCAACCCTTCATTGAAGAGCATCATGAGTCTGGATTGTGATACGTCCTGCACCATGAAAGATAACCTCTAGAACTACTCAATGTACATCTCTGGTGCTCCTGTTTGTCTGAGCTGTGTGAGCTCTCGGATGTGTAGTTAAGGATCCCATTGGTCAAACCTGTCAATGAGTCTCTGAGTAAACTTTGTGTATGCTGATATCTGATTGTGGCCTAGTGTGGTCAATCCATGATACCATCAATCATGATCTTTTCCATCCAAGTACATTGTAGCAAACTTTATGGCATCCATCTCCCTCATGGGGTTAATCTGTAGATAAGTGTCTAGCTTCTATACCCATGCCTATGATGTCATCTTGGTCGTACCATCAAAGTAGGGAATCTCCATCTTCCCAGCTCTACGCTCAAAATCATAATTGCTCCTATGATTCAACCTAGGTTTGTTTCTGAATTTGAGTTGACAGTACCGATCTAGGGTCATCTGTCTATGGATTTTCAAACTCAAGTCGTTGTACTCCCTGGTACATTGGACCATCTGCTCCATAAAGTCATCTGTGAACCTGGGATGCTGTGTGGGTTCATCTATGAACGTGGGCAAGTATGGTCTAGGAGTAGCCCTGCTACTTTCTTGTCCATTGGTTTGTTTCTGAATTTGAGTTGACAATACTGATCTAGGGTCATCTGTCTCTAGATTGTCAAACTCAAGTAGTTGTACTCCCTAGAACATTGGGCCATATGCTCCATAAAGTCATCTGTGAATGTGGGATGTTGTGTGGGTTCATATGTGAATGTGGGAAAGTATGGTCTAGGAGTATTCCTACTACCTACCTATCCATGTGGTGCTCCCCCTCCATGGATCCCATCGGACTGATGAGAAGGAATATGCTCTGAATGATACCTGTTCCCTCTATGGGATCCACTCGTATCCTTTTTGTCATATGTCTTTGGACCTTTCCCTTTGTGAGTCATCTGCAACAATAGATCGACTATCATTTTCTGGTTCTCATCTACCTTCCTCTGGTTATCATCTACCTTCCTCAAGGTCTTCCATATTTCAGACTGCCCCCTATGATTTGTCTCCTGATTTTCTTGTAAGTGGCAGACCAATGTACTCTCTATCTGGGTTAAATACTTACGAAAATCCTGTGCTAAGATTTCCAAGCCTTGTGGCTCATTGTCATCACCTGAACCCTCCATCTCGTCCTCTGTTTCACTGGTCTATTTCTTCCTTTGACCCATATAGATGCCGTTGAACATATGCATGCGCTAATCCTCATAGGATGGGAGGATCAGAGCTCTGATACTACTGTAATGTTCCCAAGCCAAGTTTTTTGCTTGGAAACACTAGCTAACCACTGAATCAACTGTTTAATTGTTTATGTATGCAGGTTGGTCTTTGATGTTTCGGCCTTATTGTTTTATTTAGTTATTCAACACAATTTATCAAGATATATTCAATATAATGCAAGACCTACACAAGATATGGAACCACAAAGCACATATATGACTTTTTTATTATGAAAGCAAGAACCAGTTACAATATAGAAGCAGATCTAGAATAACATCAGATGGATCCAAAATAGAAGACATGAGCTTCTACAAAATGATCCCAATAATATCAATAAGCCTCCAAAGGTTGAATAGGAGATGAATGACCAAATACAAAATGGCTAGGGTTATGTCCAACCCCCCTAGCTGCTGGCACATTCTGCTGGAATCCTTAAAAGACCAAGATTTCAGTCCATTTGAGGAAGACCTCTGAATGCTATCAAACTCTACCAAAAGATAGATCAGGGAAAGGGAAATCCCTCCTTGAAGTATGAAGCCCAAATGATGATTCTTTCCCCTCCAAATGATGAAACCCTAATATGGATTGCGCCCTCCTAAAACCCCTGAAGTGCCAATAATTTGGCCTGGATGAATGAGGCCTGGAAAACTTCAAAAACTCTCTAGGATGATAGATCGAGCTGCCACAAGCTCCTAGGAGAAGTTTCAAGATCCGATCTGAAGTAGAACTCCCTAGATCTGAGAATTTCTGAATCACCAAGACATCCTCCTTCCCTCAAGGCCCTCCCAACCTATAGCTAATAATCTGTCCGCAGTAACTCCTCAGGAAGACCTCCAAACTGATGAGCAAGGTCCTGCAAGTAAAACCCAAGTGTTAGAATCTCCCAAAGCTCTGTCAAGAATCTAGATCAAACTCTTCCTCAAACAATGGTGTGCCCCTGCTAGAAACCCCTAACTGGTATGACCCTGCTGCTCTCTTGAATAGATGATTGAACCTGTGATGAGTGTAGAATGGTGTGGGTGGAGTATTTCATCCCCGATACCAAGATTGGAACAAGGTGAGTGGAATATTTCACCACAGAGTTGTTCTATAGGGTTTGTAATCTCAAAACCCTCAAAACTATGTGGTCAAGAGCTCAACAAGAAAAATACCAAATGTCCAAGATGAATGAGAGGTGTGCCCTAGCCTTGCCTTTATACTTTGATTTTGTTTCTCTATTGAGTTAGTTTAACCCCTAGGTTCAACTCCTAACTCAACCTCTAGCTTCTAATTCTTCATTGAGTTAATTTTTGCTCTTTTTCCCTTTTCCCTAAGTCAACTTCAAAATATAACATTAGTTTGGTTGACTTTTCCCCATGTTGTATGAGACTATGGTCTAGTGGGGATGCTTAGACCACTAAGTCTTCCCAGACCTCTTCATCAAGAGGCAGGGGGCATTACACATCTCCAATATATTTCGATGTCTTCATTTGACATATATTGCAAGATCGAACAACTTGCATCTCCAAAGAACAAAAAGAAAAATTTGGGCAGTCAGATCTCCCTCGAAAATATCGACAAACAAATCCTTTTGTTTGCCACTGTGAGTGCCAACTTTTGGATTTGTTTATGTGAATGTGAGGGAATTTTTTTCAGTGGGTATGGGATTGTACATAAGATGACTCACATCTTTATATGTTTTGAAAACAAAAGTTTGTCACTTACACATAAACGTACGTACAAATATGGATCCCCACTGAGGCTAGAAAGCACCTGCTTCTCTCTGTATTTTCACATCTTATTCATATATTCGTCTGTCCAATTGATATTCAATAATAATAATGATATTGCATTCAATAATAATAATAATGATTTGACAAAGAGTGGATTGGATTGGAGAGTCGTCCATGTACAAATGTAAACAACGATGTAAACAACGTTCACAGCCTGGATTGAAATGTAATGCACTGTCCATTTAGTATGTATGGCACCTTCTTAATAAAAGCTTTGTTGACTTCATTGCCTTCATCAAGAATGTACGCCCATGTTTCACATTAATTATACATATAAGTATGGTAGTAGTCTAAACGTTCTACCTTTTGGATGTTTTCCGGTAACTTTTTCTATTTGATTTTCCCCAAATCCGGTGATGAATGGTTGGATTTGCAGATTTGAGTGGCTAAGTTTGTATAATTTGAGTATCTTAGGGGTTTTTCAGCAAGATGAATCCATTTATGTATTCATGAATGCAATTTAAACAACAAAAAATAACGATTTTATCCAAATTTACTTCCTTTTTCGACCAAAAAACCCAAAAGTTAGAACATTTAGCCAAAAACAAAAACTTATCATAATTCAGTTGTCAATTTTTAGTGGAGACAATCATTACTCTGTGATATCCATGAATGCAAGTCGACTTCTTTCAAAGAAAACCACTCCACCTATAATAACTTATTGGTAGTTTGTAACCACTCCACCTATAGTAATTCATTGATGGTTTGTAAGGGGATAAAGCTTTCACTCCTTGAGATGTCTCTTGGTCTTGGGCACATAACCTATTTCTTTAGGTTAAAAAGAGAAGAAACTCTTAACCAAGAAAACACAATTTTAAATCATTTCCTAGAACCAACCAAACTTCAATTTATATGTTATCCTCTTCTTATATAATATTACTAAAATTTATGTTTTATCTTCTTCTTATATAATATAATATTTTTTTCATTTATTAATAACATATTATTAATTAAATTTTTGTTAAATAAAATTTTCCTTAAAATAACATAACGCCTTAAAATATATGTTAAAAAGCATATTTAAACAATTATATCATTAAAATAACATACCACCTTAAAATGTATGTAAAAAAACATATTTAAACAACTATACCATAACCAATAAAAAGTGATAGCACACAATACAAAATTAATCATTACAATTATTTTTTCTATAACAATATAATACTTATGATCTTGTAACTTTTATTATTGGATATAGAATAGAATGAAATGTCTTTTTATTTATTTATACTAAATATATTATAAGATCTATGGGACCTATTGATGTCGCAACACATCCGTGTGTATAAGGCACTTTCCAACTTTTATTTTTTAGCTCTTGGATTCACCTTGAGGAGTTAGTTGGTACTTCAAGTTAAGATATGGGTCACTTGCATAATTTTTAAACAAATATAAGTTAATT
>JASDQU010422161.1:0-10116 GCA_032191745.1 Picea mariana
ACAATTTTTTAAATGTGTTTTTTGGTCATTTAAAAAAAAAATTATTCGTGAAGATTTTGTTCTTACTATTTATTTGTTTTTTAATGTAAATTAAAAAAATAAAATATAAAATTTGTAAATAAATTTTCAAGGGACCATTTGGAGTCCAATTTTGGGTTGTTTATTTACATAGGGTTTTTTTTGTCAATATCACAATTTCAATTAGGTCACAAATAACTCTGATTTTCACATTTAGGAAAAAATAATTTTTTTACGTAGCATCACTTTTTGATTTAGGTGTTGATTTGAAGGTTTTTCTGAGCTACTGTCTGATTTTCGAAGGCCATGTTCGAAAAATGTTGTAATTTTGACCATGTTTAAAAAAATGGTGCTACCGGTAACACCACTTTTTGATTTGGGGGTTGATTTTCATGTTTTTTACGCAAAAATATGGGTTTAAAGGGCTAGAGTTCTCGTTTTGAGGTCACAGTTCTCCTTAAGTTGGTAACTATGTTTATATAATATGGTAACACCCATAACACTTTTTTTTCTTAAACATATTAAGTGCCAATAACAGAAATACACTGAAGATTATAGAAGAGTACAAATATGAAAGAAAGAGCTTGATATGCGCCCTCTAAGGAGATTATCTTTGCATAAAATATGGACAAATACTAGTTGTAGGTGACTACCATACACAACTCGCTCTTAGCTTTGTGTACAGTATTCTGGCATCCAAAATTGTGTGAACAACAATAACAGTGTGCAGGTAAATAGCAGGACTATGTATAGATTCCCAGTTCTCTTCAACACAACAATTCATCCCATGAAATATTACTCAGCACCCAAATACAATGCTCTCCTCCACACAGAATCAATTCTCAAGTTTTATTGCAGCTCACAACAATGGTGTTGATTTCTTCTTTCCAGTAGTAACTTAGACGGGAGGGGGAAATATCTTCAACTAAGAAATGGAGCGATACCACTCCCACTCACTCATACCATTTCCACGAAGTTCCTCTAGGAACCCAATGACCAATAATAGAAAGATTTGATTCCTCAATAAAAGAAGTCTCCTTTGGAGAGAAGAGGACGATCCCCAACTCAGTTTTTGCTCAGATTCTAGAAGAGTCCAAACTCTATGTGTTCAAGCTCATTCACCATATAGAAAATTCACCCCAATGAAGAAACTATCCACCTCAAGAAAATAAACCAACCTTTGTTCAATATACAAGTTGTCGAATGATGAAAACTTGTCCCAATTGAAGCTTAGTGATGAAAACTACATGTTCTCTTCCAAAATGATCAGCTAGGGTGGGTATGTTTCACCACCGAAACTAATATATGCAATTCCTCCTAGGGCTTTTGACCCAAGAGTTCAAAGACCACAATGAGCTCTCTCAACGAGAAATTAGAAAAATACCAAAAATTCTAGAATGACAGAGAGAGCACCCTCGTTTTTCCCTTTTATTTGTTCGTTGACTCTTTTGCAACCCTTTTACCCTTTTAATCAATTTCAGACGTTTCATATTCTTCCTAAGTCACTTTAGGCGCTTTTCCCCTTTGCCCCCCTCTTAATTATTTAATGTCATTTTGTTAGGCACTTTTCCCCTTAGGACATTAAATAATTAATTAATTCCTTTCTTAAGGACTATAGCCTACATGAATCACTTAAGCTACTATGTCCAAGTCCCATGAATACTCGAAAGGGGACATTACACAAATTGAATGCCACTATTTCCTTTGGAAACAAGACAAACCATATTATTTATGGTAAAAAAATCAAAATTAGATTAGAAAAAACTGGACACGAGAAACTCCATACAAGTTTTCTATCTAGAAAGGGCCGAGAATCAACAAGTTTTGGGAAAGTTACTGTTGTAGGGGCTAGTTGGCTCCATTGACTAGACCTATGTTGAGGTGGACTCATAGGCCTCATAAATTTCATCATACCTATGAATGTAACGTAACCTAAAGTAGATAAATACACGTGTATAATGGATAAATGAGTAGAAGTGGGTGATTAGTTGAAGCGAGTGCATATCACACATATACAAGGTTTACTGTCACTAGTTTCCAATGGATCTCATGACTACATTTCACATGTACCAAATCCTTGATCTCCATTCTTGCAGGGCACCACTGACTTCCATACTCACTTGTAAGTTATTCCTCCTAAGAGTTGTCGAGGCACTCTCTAGGGCTACTGGAGTGATCTATCACGTCTGGGGGTTCTTTTGAATTGATGAGGGTCTATGACATCATCCAATCCTACCATTCGTCCACCTTCTTTGTCACAATCCAGGGAAATTTTCTACAACTCTTCTATCAAGGGTTCAATCACTTCAAATTTTCTTGTGTCATCATATTTTCGTTAAACTCCTTATGTGTCGTCTAATGTATCTTTCTTGAATTCCTTCAAATTCTACATATTTTTCATATTTAATGCTCTCATGAATGCTCGTTGTATGTGCTCAAATCAATGACTACAAAATTCTCAATTAGTGCTCAATATTTAAATCAAGTGCTCCAATGTACTATTCAGTAGAATTGTTGTTGTTTATCATGGCTCTGCTTCTTTATTATTTCAAGTTTCTAGCAATGTATGGATTCTGGATGTTTCATTACATGAAGGAAGACTAACTCACTTTACTACATGTGTATGACCTCAAAGGATTCACTATAACAAGACTCTATTGTTAATAAAATACACGCTGAAATTTTTCATGCACGGATTTTATGAAAAAATGTAGTTGACTAGGAATCAAATTATGTCAGTAAGGGAATGATCTCGTCGAATAAAGAAAGAATTACATTAAAAGGTTAGAGAGGATCACCTACCTTAAACACTCGCATTTAACCCTATCCATTCATTTGACATAATTAACTCAATTTCACACTTGAATCAATCAAGTGATGTGTAATCGATTCAGTCAACAACATATAAATTTTATTTTCACAACTTAAGTACACATTAGACTAACACATGAGTCGACTATGAGTCAAGTCGACTTGAATTAGAATTGACTATACAACTTATTTCATGTTAATTTTACAATTTCCATAACTCCATATAATTTTGGACGATTCCATGACCTCACATATATACACTACAATACTTATATTACATGATTCTTTAAAATCTCAATATGACTCCTTTACATTTATGACTTTGTATTACATTAATGGATAGAAGTCACAATAACTAAACCAAGTCAATATTGATATTCTCTAGTTGACTCGGTCGACCAGGTTTCTCAGTCGACCAACATTTTTAATCTACTTCCAGTCCTTCTTCGATTGATCTCTTCGTATGCATATCTCAATAGAAATGTGAGGGACGTGGGTTAGAAATAATGTTTAAGAATCCATTGACCAAGACTATCGATTTCCTTTAGTCTCCTTCTTCCAACGACTTCATACAAGTCAATTCTATGGTAACATTTTGTCACGTCTTTCTTTGTCCATAACTAGTTCAATATCTAGTAGAAAAGGATTTCTTTATTGAAAAATTCCAATTTCTTCACCAATTTATTTGCTCAATGCTATTGCAATCAACATGCGTCGAGAATGCACCAGTCGAACAATAATACATGTCAGTCGACTATATATATCTTGATTGTGTTTGTTGCATCTTTTTTATCTTAGTTTGGGAACTCTTCTTTTAACACATCGTTTATGCCATAACTCACTCTATAAACACACCCTTATCCAATTCAAGTTACATAGATTTGGAATGCCTTTACCCTGCCGATTTGTAGCTGACTACCCCTTTTTGATTACATTTTCATTTGTTCGATCATAGCCCTTACGTCAACACATTAGTCAAATGAAGGGAAACATTGATCAAGAAACCAAACCTCCCACTCAACTTCTCTCTAGTTGATCCAGAAAACCTTTTGTTGTATTCTAGTTTAGAGTCGAGTATGAACTGATCTACCTCTTAAGAGAATATACATTATTTTGGATAGAGATTTCCCCCATGATGGTGTTCGATTCATTGATAATGCAATTAAATTTCTAAACCTTTTTGTATGAAATTTAATTGGGATATCCTTGGTTTTTTAGTGCATGACAGGATTCTTAGAAAGGTTTATAGCACTGGTATTATCACAGCTAAGAAGAATTTGATGATGAGACTTTACTTGTAAGTATTCTAGAGTTTTTTTCATCCAAAATACTTGAGTGAAATGAGAGGCAAGAACAATATATTCCACCTCTCTCTCTCCCCCACTACCCCCCCTCTTCATGTCTCCCTCCCCAGTCTGTACGATGTAAGCATCCTAGGGCCATTCCTATCGATGATGCAACTTTGTTTGTGAATAAAGTTGGAATTTTTTTTGTATAACTTGTAGTATATGTAGATGATATGTTGATAATAGAGAACAATGAGAGCTACATTGCATCCATAAAGAAGGATTTGAAGAAAGGATTCAAGATGAAATATTTGGGACATCTTCACTACTATTTGGGCATTGGGGTGATTCAAAATTCAAGGTACATATTCATCTCCCAGAAGAAGTACATTGGAGAAATATTGAACAAGTTTGGCATGGATAAGTACAATCATATTTCTACTCTAATGAAATATAACTTTAAACTCACATCAAAAGAAGGGAATGATTTTGAGGATGCAACCAAGTATAGACAACTTGTGGAAAGTATTATATATCTTACTACCACCATACCAGACATTTCATTTGTTGTTGGGATTCTTTCTGGTTCATGAAAAAACCTTGTGAAGGACATTGGTTTGCTGCAAAAAGAGTTCTAAAATACTTGAAAGGAACTCAATATTTTCCACTTAGCTACTCTAAGGTATATGAATTCACCTAATCAAATATTTTGATTCAAACTTTGTTGGGGATAAGGAAACTAGAGTATCAACTTTAGGCTATCTCATGAGTCTTGGATCAATAGTTGTCTCTTGGAGATTCCACAACAAAGGAAGAATATGTGGAAGTTGCATAAGCAACGAAGGAGACTTTGGAAATGGCCATATTTAATGGGATTTTAATGGACACGATTTGATATGGTCTGAATAGTTTCGTCATCACAATAAATAAATGGTTGTGATTTTAGCCATTGACTTTCTTGCATGACAAATGATGTATGTTCATCATTAAAAAGGATAATTAGAGTGATTAGCATAAGAATTGGAGATTTTGTTATTAATGTCTAAATTTTTTAACTATGTTAAGGCCCGTTAAGATTTTACACGATATTTTACTATTGCTGGGCATCAATGGGCAGTGTTTCCTCCAAACATCTCTTGACCTTCAAGTTTTTTTGTTCAATTAAATTGATTGTTTTAAAGTCATAATGGCCATGTTTGAAGTTGGAAAACATGAGAAGTAACTTAACAGGGAAAAACATAAGCGTGTACACCTTAACCACATTTCCAACTGGAAGGTTCTGATATGAATTGCACCAAAAGACACCATCTTCTTTATGAAATATTACTATGTGGGAATTGACGTTCAAGTCCTAAATAAACCTCCTTAAATATTCTATGACATTCTTAGTCATACATGCCCTAGGAAAAATCACATTGGTAGGATGAAATGGTGTCAGTATTGTAAACAAAAACACTATTGTTAGGAGAAAATAAAGGTGTGCAACCATTTGAAATTGATTGACATCCAATAACAACACCTCCACAATGGCCTCTTCCATATATGCACGCTTCTGTATATGCACATATACGAAATCTAGCCACTTCCATAATGGCGTCTTCCATATATGCACATATACAGATGACACATATAAATGCACGTATAATTGTGCATTTACATATGGCAAGTTCCTTAAATGTGTATATATGGAAGCACACATATACGGAAGCATGCATATACAGAAGCATGCATATACAGAAGCACACATATAAAAAATATGCCATTATGGAAGTGGTCAACTTATGTATATGCGTCATCTGTATATGCACATTTACGAAAGTCGTCATCCATATATGTGCATATACAGAAGCGTGCATATACAAAGGGTGCATATATTGATGACACATATATGTGCATTCCCGGAAGTGGCCATATTCCATATATGCATCACTTGTATATGCATATTTTGTATATTCATTGTTCATATGCGGATTTATGGAGGTTTTCGTCCGTATATGCGCATATACTAAAATGCTCATATATGAAAGGTGCATATACGAAATAAATTTACGGTAATCCAAATGCATCTTCCGTATATGCGTGCTTCCATATATGTGTATTTAAGGAAGTTATCGTCCATAAATGCACATTTATATGTGTATTTATATGAGCATTTATATGTGTTATCCATATATGCGGATATACGAAAGAACGCATATACAAAAGAAGCCATTATGGAAGTGGCCAACTTCAATATATGCGTTGTTCGTATATGCGCATTTATAGAAGTTGTCGTTTGTATATGTGCATATACTTAAACACGCATATACAGTCGAAACATATATATAAGGTGCATACACGAAAGAAATTTACGGTAATCCAGTTGCATCTTCTGTATGTGCGTGCTTCCAGATATGCGCATTTAAGGAAGTTGTCATCCATAAATGCACATTTATGCACAAATTTATATGCATTACCAGTATATGCACATATACCGAAGCACGTATATACGAAAGACGTGATTATGGAAGTGGATAGCTTCCATTTATGCGTCGTCCATATATGTGCATATACGAAAGCGCGCATATATGGACGACAGATATATGGAAGGTGCGTATACAGAAGAAATTTACAATAATCCAAATGCATCTTCCATATATGTGTGCTTCCATATATGCACATTTAAGGAATTTGTCTTCCATAAATGCACATTATACGTGCATTTATATGTGTCATCCATATATGCGCTTATACGGAAGCGCACATATATGAAAGATGCCATTATGGAAGTGGTCATCTTCCGTATATATGTTGTTCGTATATGCGCCTTTACAGAAGTTGCTTCCGTATATGCAAATTTGTATCTACGGAAGCACACATATACAGAAGAAACACATTTATAGAAGATTCCATTATGGAAGTGGCCAACTTCCGTATATGTGTAGTCCATATATGCACATTTATGGAAGTCGTCATCTGTATATGTGTAGATATGGAAGCACGTATATACGAAAGATGTCATTATGGAAGTGGCCAGCTTCCATATATGTGCATTTACGGAAGCCATCATCCGTATATGTGTCTTCCATATATGTGCATATATAAAAGGTGCATATACAAACAATGCATATACGAAAGGTGCATATATGGAAGAAATTTATGGTAATCCAAATGCATCTTCCAAATATGTGTTCTTCTATATATGCGCGCTTAAGCAAGTTGTCGTCTGTAAATGCACATTTATATGCGTCATCTGTATATGTGCATAAACATAATAACACATATACAGAAGACACCATTATGGAAGTGGCCAGCTTCTGTATATGCACATTTACAGAAGTCGATATCCGTATATGCATCATTCGTATATGCGGATATACGAAAACGCACATATATGGATGGTGCATATACTAAAGACGCCATTATGGAAGTGGCCAGCTTCCATATATGCGTTGTCTGTATATGCACATTTACGGAAGCCATTGTCCATATATGCATCGTCCGTATATGCGCATATACAGAAGCACGCATATACGGAAGGTGCATATACAAAAGAAATTTACGGTAATCCAAATGCATCTTCTGTATATGGGTGCTTCCATATATGCGCATTTAAGGAAGTTGTTGTCCATAAATGCACATTTATAGGTGCATTTATATGCGTCGTCCGTATATGCACATATATGGAAACACACATGTACAAAAGACGCCATTATGGAAGTAGCCAGCTTTCGTATATGCACATTTACGGAAGCCATCGTCCGTATATGCATCATATGTATATGCACATATCCAAAAGTGTGCATATATAGAAGCACGCATATATGGACGACGCATATATGCCAAGTTCATTTTAGAGTCAGTTAGTAGTATATTGTATACAAACAATATTGTAGTAAATATAGGTCCTATTAAAAATAATATTCTAGTATACAATATACTACTAACTGACTCTAAAATGGACTTGTCATATATGCATCATCCATATATGCGTGCTTCTGTATATGTGCATATACTGACGACAACTTATGTAAATGCGCATATACAAAATTTGGCCACTTCCATAATGGCGTCTTCCATATATGTGCACATCCTTATATGCACATATATGGATGACACATATAAATGCACCTATAAATTTTCATTTACGGATGACAACTTCCTTAAATGCGCATGTATGGAAGCATTCATATAGAGAAGATGTATTTGGATTACCGTAAATTTATTTTGTATATGTGCCTTTCGTATATGCGTCGTTCATATATGCACCTTCTGTATATGCGCGCTTCCGTATATGTGCATATACATACGACATGCGAAGAGTCATCACCTTAGGGAGGTTATATCCCTAACAAAAATGAAGGATTAATCTTGATATTGCTTCAATTAAAAAAAAAAAACTATCAACACTAAGAAGAGTCATCACCTTCGATATTTTTATGATCACTAAATTCTAAAGGTGATGAAATTTATTATCATTATCAAATGTGTCATCCTTGTGCAGGGGTCATGCTAATATTCCCTCCATCTTTCCAAGTTTATCGAATGTCTCTAGAGATAACACTAAATGTATTTCATTAGCACTAAATCCCAAAGATAGTGAAATTTATTATCATTAATAAATGTGAATAACACATGCCTTCTGTCTCCACAAAATCCCAATTGAGATGGTAAGGTTAAGGATTTTAAGTCATAATATTGTATAAATGTATTTTAGTGTCTTCAATTACCTTGTAATCCATAACTTGTTTTAACGACCAAGCAATAGCTATAAATTCGAAACCAGATTTTACCTTTTTCCTTCATGACCAAATTAATGGAAGTTAAATATCCTATATATAAGAGAGATTGACATTGAGAAACACATAAGACATTGAGATATTGAAATGTCAAAATTGTAAACTTGGTTTTAATAAAAATAGATAGGACAAGAGTAAGTGGCAATGTTAAATTTTAAGTTTTTTATTATTATTTCATTTATTTATTATAATAATAATAATAATTTATTTTTAAGGTCACGACCAAGCTAGACACCAAATTGGTGTATGAGACACCCTCCACCAAACTATTTTAATGGTAAAGTCTACAAAAATATACATACCCTACCCCCTCTGGATTTGAACATGTAACCTCTTAGGAGGAAACACATGTTCTTAACCATTATTTTGTAAACAAATATTATAAAATAAAGAGTACTTAGTAATATTGTTTTTTTAAATTTAATTTTATTATTATTTAAATAAATGTTATCTCAACTATAATTATTTTATCAAATCAAATCCTCCATTTAAAAAAAATTAACATTTATTAATTCTAAAAATAAAAAAATATATATTATAATTTTATAAAAAATAAAATTTATAAACAAATAATCATAAATTATATAATTAATATTCAAAAGTCAAGTCACTTTTGTCCATAAAGTGATTTTTATATTCTCTACATGGCCATGATAGGGACTAATAACAACTAATATTAATAATTTTTAATTTTAAAAGTTAAAAAAATATATTATTAGTTTTTAAAAATAAAATAATAATTATTTTTAATGAAATCCTTATAAATAATATAATTGATATTAAAAAATTATTTAATTTTGTTTGTAAAGTGATTTTTATATTTATATTTGGATTAATAAAAAAAAATGAAAATTATGTATCATATAGGGAAAGAGAATGCAAATGGAAAAACGCTTTTAAAAGGTTTTGAACTTGAAGAATGCATATGGCCGGCCATAACAACTATCATATCAATAAAATATATATATAAATGCTTAAGGGATGGATCTATCAATTTATCATTAGGAAACAATATTTACCAATTTATCATTAGGAAACAACATTTATCAAATTACCATTAAATGTAGAAAACGTAAGACATGGATTGGATTTCGAACTTTAAAATTTATTTGAAGGCATTAAGAAAGAATTAAGACGTGGATCACGGGGAATCCTTTTGAGTGACAGAGATAAGGATCTAGTTATGGCGTCGCTGCATGTTGACGAGACAGTAATATGGATTG
>JASDQU010422164.1:0-10116 GCA_032191745.1 Picea mariana
GGAATTTTCATCTTCCTCGAAGGGAATAAGTCACACCCAAATTACAACCAAGACAAGGAAAATAGGGAAGGGTAATAAGAATACTTAGACAAACCCATATTATCTTAGGATCTTTGTTAGTAAGATAGATTAAACCATAACTCTTTGAACATTCCTAAATTAGATTAAATAAAAATGAGTTGTGTTGCATTCATAAATAAGCTATATCCAATTAAAAAGATATAACATAAAGACAATACGAAGAAACATTCAAGATAATCTAAAGTTAAACAGACACAATAATTTCAAAATTTGGGTCTCTCTTTGTATTAACATCAAATGGATCTTCTGAATTATATGATTCTACTAAGTTATAGACACAACTCAGTCATGCCAAAGCTTAAAAAAAAACTATACTATGGAGAGGCAAGGTTAACCCAACCCTTGCTCTTCCAACATTACAACAGGACATGACTCTATTACAGTCGTGGTCTGCTTCCCAAGCCCAGACTTTATAACTCTATCTGATATTTTTCCAAAGTGTACAATAACATAGAGCTATATGAATTACATCTCCATCTGAACAACCATCCGAAGATCAACAAAAACAACAACCTTTTTATAATCATATTTGAAACATATATATAAGCCAATTGGGATCTTTGGGTTTGAGACTTCTAATGTTTTCTTGTTCTTGTTTTGTTGTAACTTCATTCTCCATGTTCATGTTACACTGTCTTTCCAACCATTTTTTGTTTCTTTCTTTTTTATATTGTCCAACTCCTTTGTGACTTGCGCAACTTCTATTTGACCAAAATTGGGACTGGAGCATCCCTTGCGCAAATTTTGAAAACAAAAACGAAGGTCCCAACACTGTGCAACTGTGATAGAGTTGCTAGAATGCCTCCAAATCATCTTGGATGAGTCATAAAGGTGTGTCRTCTTGTCCACATCAAATGCAAAGGTTGAGAGAAACATATTACAGATTCAATGGTTGAGTTTCATTAGGTTGTTATGTGAAATTAATGAGTAAAGTTTGACTCCTTCTTTTTAGTTGTTTGTTCATATTTTGTAGCCAAATATATTGTAATTGTTAGCATTATCATAGGATGACAATTGAATTCGAATTTTGGTAGAATAGGAAGACATTTTTGTATATATTCTATGAAGATATGAAATTAAAGGGTTGGCAAGTGTGTAAGGAAGAGGCTATTAAATACATTTTTTAATTCTCTTTGATATTAATGAAATTTGTTGGATCATAAGTCCCTAAAATTTGACTCTGGAGATACATTTGACTATGTTGTTTTATGCATGTGATCTTATAGTCTTTGTCTTCTAGTTTATATCCATCTATGAGATATTGATTCTTCTTTATGTTAATGTGAACTATATGTATCAGAATTCATCTACATATGATGCTCTATTGCCTATAATTTCAGTTGTATTTCTACCATAATAACCTTGGGATTCATCCTGGTTAGATGCCCTAAGAGGTTATTTGTTTTCTTTTTGATATTCTATCTACAACGATATCTAATTGGCATAAATCATTGCTTTCTATATTTCCTCTTATTAGTCACTTTTGAATCCACCAAGTATCCAGTAAGCCTTCATTGATTTTTGACCTTTTAGTGACTCCATTTCCCAATGGAATTTCTGTCCACATTGCCACCAAATCTAAAAATTCAATTTTACCTTAGAGATCTATCCTTTTGGATTAAATACCAAATCAATCCTTCCAGTGATTGATTTGAAGAGAGAGACCCCCCTCTAGGTTGGAAGGGATAGCTTCTAGCTTCAAGTTGGCTTGTGGATACCTTTGTCATTTGCCTCCTCAACGAAGACAATTTACAGAGTGATAACAATCAAAACCTCCTCCAAATACCTTAATACATTCATGTATATAAGTTATATGTTCATATGAAATAATGAATATATTAGCCTCTATATATACCTATTCTCACTCATTCAACATATGGTACTTTTATTAGGCCAACCCCTATTACGTATACATTACCCCCATATATGCCTCTCCCTTTAGGTGATATGAAGACACATGGTGAGAGTGCACAATATGGTTTGACACAAGATTCAATATTGATCCATAGTGCAAAAATTGTCAAATGATTTCAAATCGATGGAGCATGTTCACCTCTCTCACATTCCTCTATTAGATCTGCATCATGGCTCCTCCATGTATATAATGAATAATGAGTGAGCATGTGCAATGGAATAAACATCCAGGAAAGAGGAAATAAGAATTGAATATTTGATATTCTCATGGGACCACTCCCTAATAGTCAAGACATGTGGTATGAGTTTGCATTCTCAACTAGATGGAGGTCTAATGCATTGTAAATATTTTCCACCATATGAGGAATCAATTGATGACACCAACACTACAACCTAGCAAGATAATTTTAAAAATGTAATCTTAACATATAACTAATTATTCATGAGGAAATATATAATAAAGGAATAAGTAAGAGGACAATGGGAGATAAGGGGACTATTCATCATTCATCACAGAACATGTATATTCTCTTGATGGACCCCAAAGGTTCCTAGAAATATTTTGGTTTATATGGGAAAACATGTTTTCAAAAGAGAGAAAGTATATCTTTGTCTTTCTTTCCCACCTTATTGAGAATTAAAATACAATTGAATAATAGAGAAAAAAGTTCCAAGATATGCCCACTAGTTATGATCAAGAAGTTATCAAGAATGTTAGTTTTCCTCCTAGTACAAAAGAATTCACCATCAAACCACTAGAAGATTTATTCTAAGTAATTGAGTCTAATTACCAAACAATACTTTCATTTCAAGTCTTGAAATCATCTTTTTCAAGATAAGGTTATAACAAATGGGCATTACAATATCTAAACTTCAAATCTCATCATCTTGAAAAAGTATTAACTTTGTTGAATTTTGAGTGGGATTTGAAATTCTACTTTCTACATATTACATATAATGAGGTTGGAACTCATCTCAAACAACTTAAAAAAAAAACAAAAATATGAAAAATTAATTAAAACAAGGAAAAATGAAATAAAATGGAATTTATAATCATTTAACCTTGGATTAAACTACTAAATTTAAGTTTAAAAGGGAAAAATCTAGAGATACACATCCCAAATATATGCTCTACCCCAACAATAGTTCTGACATCTCAATAAGATGAAAAATTGATTGATTTAGTATCATCAAATGACATGYTCTCACATTTTTGACACCATCTTGCAACACCTTGTTAGMTTATTCAAAAGCTTGAACAAATTGCATTTCAACATTTGGCATCTATTGGGGTCTAGTAAAGGAGAAACAATTAAAGTAGAAAGGAGGATCCTAGTAGCAAATTCTACACATGTCAYCTTCTGATTCTCAGTTATATCATGGGATACACCGTGGAATATGATTATTTATTGAGATGGATTCACTACTAGGAAAGTAATTTCATTTATATTTCCTATGGTGAATGSATGAGAATCAAGGAGAATCAATTYAGATTTAGTAAACACATGTAGAGGAAGAGTAACCAAAGGAATAAAAAATGGGTTGAAAAATCTTCATAGAAGGTACAACTTGTAAAGTTMATAGATGAGAAGGAAAATGCTATAAAAGAGGAGAGATGAGACATTCAAAAGCATCTTCAAATTTTTCCATTTTTGGGAGAGTAAAGAGAACATCAAAGAGAAGGGAAGAGAACTTCTATCCACAACAACTAAAACTAAGGATTCACAACTCTTGCAAATGGCTATGTCCTTTTTCTAATTTTGTATTCTTTTTCTTTTGTGATTTATCTTCCTTTTCTTCCTCACATTTTTTAATTCCAAGGATCATTGTGATTCTTGAGGGAAACTAACAATAGTGTCTAGTCATTAGGGGAAATTTGAGGTCTAGAATGGGTCTTCTAAGGAAAATAACAAATAATAGTTAAAATAATAAAATAAGATTTATGAATTTTCAAAGGGAAAGAAACAAAACTACTTTTTTAATCATATTTTCATATTTTCTCCTTATAGGATTACTGAAATTTCAAGTGTAGGAACTCGTTGGATGTGGAATTAAATTCCTCGTCCAATGAGTACCCTCTTTGCATACTTTTGATAGACCCGTGGTCAGGTAAACTGGAAATGCATGAATTTTTTTTTCATGCATTTCCAGTTTATCTCACCATGGGTCTATCAAAAGCATGTAGAGTGGGTACTCGTTGGATGAGGAATTTAATTCCACATCCATCAAGTTCCTACACTTGAAATTTCAGTAATCCTATAAGAAAAAAGAGTGGAAAATATGATTTAAAATATTACTTTTCTTCCTTTCCCTTCAAAAATATTTACCCTTATGGTTAACATCATCATCTTGAATCATATTGGTTCTTTTAAAGTTAATTTTGATAGTATATTTTTTTAGGCCCATTTTTTACCTCAAAATTTCCCTAATGGTACACTTGTATATTGTTCTTCGTGGTCTTATATTGTATGGATATTGACTGAAATCTACTAGATTGTGTATGATTGATGGTATTCCTCTCTATAATGCTCATCAATATTCATTGGACATTGAAGTTTTATTAGTAAAAAAATGGATATCGATGTCTTATTTTTTGTTCATTATTGATTGTTATGTTTCTTTCATGTGGTTGACATGTTGGAATAACTAGTATTAAATCCTTGATGCATTTCTAATCCAAATCTATGGATGATAAACAATCAATGTTAGATTTATAATTAGTTTCTGTATGATTTTCTTACCATATTTTATAAAACCATATTTAAATATGTGTTACAATGTGAGGGATAAAGGCACCCAATGTAGGGCATATGTTAATGTTATTGAGGATTTATTATTAATGATTATCTCTTATATCTCTCAAACAAGTGTTCAACACTACAATACCTAGAAGGTATTCTATATGCACTAAATCCCTCAATTAAATTGTCAACTTGAGGTAAGTAAACTTAGAGTTGTGGCACTGTATGAGCCAAGGCATAAAAGCTAATGGAAGTGTTGTCTAAATAAGGGCATGATCTATCTAAGGATAAATATACTTAAGAAATAAATCTTTTATTTTTATCAATTAGCAAATCCTATTAATGAGCTTGAACTATTTACCCTACGCAGCTTCAAAAAATGGATTGATGGATTATTTTTAAAGAAGCAAACCATAACCTACTTTAAACAAGTTAATCTATTCAACCTATTGGCATAGGGGTAGACCCAGGGTTCAGCTCCAAGAGCGCACCAACAAGCCCTAGCTACTGGCCCTTTCAGTAGCACCTGCAAAGTAGATGTAGTCTCACCCGAAGCAGCTATGAGGGGGTTGTAGTACATAGATGTCTACAACCATGGGAATATCAAGTAGATCTATTACAATAGAAATATAGCATTCATATATCATTCAACAAGATATATGTATCCTTCATAGCTATAAGTTCGATCTATAAAATAAGGTAGGTAACGATATAACAACGACAGAGATCAAAGCATCAATCATACACCCAACAACAGATGTACGTGGTTCACCCCCTCTGTAGGGCTACGTCCACAAAACTATGCTATATTATATTAAGAAAAGCATACAGTTCTTGTTTGCACTCTTAGCTAGAAGATCTTCTTTCTCTTCTCTCTTTCTCTCCCCTCCCTACGCACCCAACTGTAGGACTTTACCTTCGCACAAAATAGAATATCTTACAATACAAGAAGGCTTCCTCCCTCTCAGCACTTCTCTCTCTCAGTACAATGATCCCTCTCTCGACACTATAGCTAGATCAACAACAATATTGTACTGCGAAATTACCAACTTGTATCGACCTGAACCAGGTCCTCTTGACCTTTATTTATACATTACAATACCTCACCGAAAACCTTAGCCCAAAACCTAGGTGCTAAAACCCTAACAGACCAAAATCCTAGGTGTCTAAAACCCTAGGTCAACCTGACTCGCTTTTTCCAGGCTTCACCAACCTGTCTTTCCTTCCTTCTCGCGTGGTTCTACAAAGCATCCAATGGTGGATTTTTCTACTTACTTAGCTGTCCACGATCCATATTCCTTGTTGATATGTCATCCTTGATATCCTCATCAAATGGATTTCATTTCCTTTCTTCGCTCCGCCTCTTCTTCTCTTTTGCTTACTTCGACCTAGTGACAGTCACTCCGCCTCCCACAAAGTTCACTTTTCGCCTTTTCTTCCTTGTTATTCACTTCCTTCCATAACCAAGGGCCAACATGCCCCCAACACTCACCTATGACTCATCCTGAGGAACTTTAGATTTCATCCTTCTATTTTTCTTCGACTTTGGACTGCCCAGGGAAACTTTGGTTTATGATTTATGCCTCTTCTCCCTCCTTGTCCAAACTGTCTTTTCCATGTCTGGTACCTATTTTCAACTGTGTCTGGTACTTAGAACCTTTTTCTTGTGCTTTTATTGAGAGTTGAGAGGAAGTTGGTTGTCATAGTACAACTTCAACCGATTCCCATTCACCAATCCTTCCTTCCATTCTCCCTTCAATGTTTTCAGTTGCATAACTCCTCCTTCTGTAACATAGGTGATCTCATATGGTCCAAGCCAAGGCGTTTTGAACTTCCCTGGGTGTCTTATAAACTTACTATCGTACATCAGTACTAAATCACCTTGCTTGAGTGCCTTCTTCTTGATGTTCCTGTCATGATATGCCTTCTCTTGTTCCTTGTAAACTTGTTGGTGGAATCCTGCAATGAATCTGTCTTCTTCTAGTTCAACCAATCGGGCGAGCCTTTCCTGAACAACACAAGTTTCATCCATACCTGTAAAAGCATAAATTCTTAAGCTTGGTACCAAGTATTCCATCAAGACAACAACTTCAAGACAATAAACGAACTTGAAAGGAGTCTGCATTGTTAATTTCTTGCAAGTGGTTCGATAGGCCCATAGTACTATAAGTAGTCTTCAGTCCTAGTCATCCATATTCACAATGCAAATATTCGTTAATGTTGTCTCCAAGATATTATTGAATGCTTCAACTATTCTATTTTCTTATGGATGGTAAGGTGTACGCTTATGATGGGGGACTACAAATTCTTCAATCAAGCCTTCAACTATCTTATTGATGAAATGTGTTCCTTGATCACTCATAAGGATCTTGGGGCATCCAAACCTGGTTATTATGTCATCAAATATAAAACACGTAGTTGTAGTTGCACTATAGTCTTTAATTTCTCTTGCTTTGGCCCATCTAGTTAAGTATTCTGTTACAATAATGATATACCTTGCTCTTGTGCATTTTCCTAGTGGGTTTATAGGTCCCACGAAGTTAATGGACCACTTTTCAAATTCTTGTAGGGTCATTTGTGGTGCTAATGTAATTTCATCTTGTTTGGATGGTTTGCCAACTCTTTGGCACACATCACAGGCTCTAGCATAATCCTTAGCATCTCTGTGTAAGGTAGGCCACCAAAGGCCATATCTCAGGATCTTCTGCACAGTTTCTCTCCCTTCATAGTGTCCTCTTGTGAGGCCTTCATGAGCTTCTGCGAGGATAAATGGTCGCTATGTCTCCATAACACTTCTTCTCAGTATCTCATCAGGTCTCAGTTTGTATAGATGACCATCTATAAGTGAAAATTCTGCAATGCATACCACTAGTTTTTTCTTCTAGGGAATTGTATACTCACTAGGTGCCATTCCTGTTGACAAGAACTGGACAATGTCTGCAAAGTGGTCATCAATCTTTCTAATGGCGAGTAGTTGTGCGTCTGACACTATATCCTCCAAACTAGTGGGTTCTTCTCCATGTTCCAACCTTGACAAGTGGTCAGGAACCTTGTTCATTCTTCTTGGCTTAACTATGATCTCAAAATCATATTCTTGAAACAACATAAGCCATATGCATATTCACCCCCCAAACACTGACTTGTTGACTAGATATTTCAGTGCAGAGTGATCTGTAAATATTTTAAAGTCTCCTCCCAGCAAGTAGTGGCAGAATTATTGCAACACATACACCATGGGTAATCATTCCCTCTTGGTAGTGGTGTAGTTGATCTCCATTGTAGATAGATTCCTACTAGCAAAAGCTAACGGATGGTTGATCTCCCCTTCTCCCGGTTGTGCCTATACTACTCCCAATGCAATAGAATATGCATCGATGTGCACATGAAACTCTTTGGTCCAATATGGAAAAACCAGAATGGGCACAGTGACCATCTTTTGTTTTAGTGTATCGAAGATCTGTTGGCATTCATCTATCCAGCCAAACTGACAATCCTTCTTTAACAACTTCTCCATTGGTGTTGTTATTTGGGCATAGCCTTTAATGAATTTCTTGCAATGGAAAGTATGTCATAACACAGTGCGTAGTTGTTTGAATGAAGTAGGAGGTGGAAAATCAACTATAATTGCAATTTTAGATGGATCAACCAACCATCCCTGCTTGCATACAATATGGCCTAATAACACTCCAAATGGTGAGAAGAAGATGCACTTATTCATATTCAAAGCAATTTTACACTACCTGCATTTATCGAACATTAACCTTAGACATTCAATATGATTTTTCAACAAACTAAACACAGTCCAGTCATCAAAATAAGCTTCTAAAAATTTATGCAAAAATTCTTTGAATGCTCCGACCACCACCCTAGAAAAGATGGTTGGGGCATTCTTCAGTCCGAATGGCATCACTTTGTATTGGTAGGATCCCCATTCTTTGGAAAACGTGGTCTTGTGGTGGTCCTCCTTGGTAATCTAGATCTAATGGTATCCTGAAAATTCATCTATAAAAAAATATACTTCTTGGCCTCCCACATTGTCTAATACTTCATCAGTGAATGGTGTAGGGAAAGGGTCATGCAAAAAAGAATCATTCAACTTCCTGAGGTCCAAACATATCCTGATTTTTCCTATCTTCTTGTCTTATATGACCATAGGGCTGATCCACTCCAATTCTTCAATAGGTTCAATAATCACTGCTTCCATCATTCTGTCTAGCTCAATCTTCACTTTTTCCTTGTATTTTGAGTTCAATCTGTAGGGTCTTTGCTTGATTGGCTTCGCACCTAGTTTCAAAGGGATCCTCATTTCTCCCATAGGACCTTTAATACCCTTCATATCAGTGAACTTGGTCAGAAACAAGTCCTGATATTCGTGCAGTAACTTTGTAATCTTGTCAATGGTAACAACATCCCAATAATCTTCGACATTGGCAAGCTTCGGTGTCTCCTCTGTCCCAATGTTGAATTTTTTAATCTTGATTGGCTGACCAATAAATGTTATATCAACTCCTGGTCCTTCCACATTTATTTTCCCTTCTGTTTTAGTAATGTTTACCTTCCTGGGATCATCATCGTCATCGGCATTAATGTTGTAGCAACTCTGCAATTTCTGGAAAGGCGTAGTCCATTTGTCCTCTTCTTGTTCCATAGGGAGGCTAGATGCTTCCTTGAATACCTTGTTTCTCACAATATGTAATTCTTGGTCTACTGAAGGATATTCACTTCAAATAAAAAGTTGGTTACAAAGTTCTGAATCATACCTTCCCAATCTGTAGTGACGAGGCGCAACTCCACTTGAAGGTACCAGTTGATAGGGGTCGTGTCCAGTGTGTTAATGAATATTTGTACCCATTATTCTTGAGGAATGTCACTCCAGGCCTCTTCACATATTCTCACATGATCCTTTGGGAAACATTGACCGATATACCTTACTTTGGAACTTAATTCTTGTGCTGAGAACCGCACTGTCATCAAGGTTCAACAATATGTTCAGAATTTGATGTTTCTTATATGTGTCCCCCACCATCTTGCTGGTGTGGCTTTTAGGGCATCATCCATTGCCACCAATCTCTATTGTATTGGTACACTTGTTTCAAAATATGATAGGAAGGATTCTAAATGGTTTAGACCATCAAATGTGAGTAAGTTACTCATTGTTCTGTCGATCCAACAAACTTCTCTGGTTAATCTAGCACATCTTCTGGTAGATACTTCATACATCTGGTTCTGCACATTTTCCATTTCTTCTTCTAAATCTAATGAACATGTGTTGTCACTTCGCCATCTTAGATTCCCATTGGCTGTAGGGTTGATGTAATCTTATTGTCTAGCTGTTAGTTTGTAGATGTTTTCCAATTTGGATATGTGATCTTCTTCTCTA
>JASDQU010422166.1:0-10107 GCA_032191745.1 Picea mariana
TATTCTTCGAAATAATTACTATATCAAACATGCAATCATTCACATCAGTAGAAGACTGAGGCAGTGGTTTTACCTGTGTGCTATTTTGGCTTAATCAAAGTTTTCTAACCCTAATTGTCGGGAAACTTCCTGGATACAATGGAGGGTCCCACAGGTTTTTATAAACCCTATCAGTGGGAAAATGGTTTAACGGTGGCAGAAAGGTTTAGGTCATGTCTTTTCTTGCCGAGCTCTGTTAACTTATCTTGTAAATGACTCATGCATCGGGAGCTCATCTTGTGAATGACGAAATTATCCAGCAGTTTGCAAGATAATGCGTGGTTTGTCTTAAAAATGGCGGCCATTCATGTCACTAGTGTCCGAAGAAACCGGAGTTGAAATTATGAGTGCTGCTGTTTCCTCTATGAATGACAAGGTCTGTTACAGAAACCACTCGAAGCTATTCTCGTAGTTATTAGATTAAAAACTGGAAACTGTATTTATATTTTTTTCTCAGTAAGTACTACGTTTCGATCTTTTAAGCCTACAGCGCTCTCAGAATTCCTGCCAGCGCTGTCCTACACGGGAGAATTGATGAAGGAAACCTTGCATCCAATTTATTGTGTTGAATAAAAAMWTAAAGGATAAAAGAAGTTAGGATTTTAAGGATAAACCTAGTTTAAAAGATAAAAAGTATTTTTTTAATTATTATAAATAAGAAAATTAGTATTGATAAAATAAAAACAATTTCTTACCAATGGCTTAATCAAAGATTATAATGGATCACATTCTTAATATTTTAACTCATTTAAATTATGGTGATTTAAAAATACTTATTTTAAAAAAAAATTACTATAAAAATGAAATTTTAAAATCAAATTTGACAGCCATTAAAACTAATCATCTTCATTAATGTTAATTGAATTATCTTCTATGAAAGACTGCATATTTCTGGTAAACTTGATAATCTTGAAAACAACTGTTTTAGTGACCGTAACGGCCAAGTTGTATATAGCTGGAACAAAGCTGTGCAAAGATAAAATTATTAAATTTAAAACAGACTTTTCGAAAGTTAAAATTAGTAAGCTCATTCCTCTCTATACGAGGATAATTCTTTAATTGAAACACATATTTTCCTTCAAACAATTTTTTATAAAAGTTTATATTATCAGCATTATGAACTGTGTATATATGATGTCTTTGGGTATGGTATGTGAGAACTTTGTTACACTACCAATCCATGGAGAGTCTTAAGGAAATGCTGTAGTTTTTCCTATTGACAAAATAAGTGTGTGAACTGTTAGTATATGTGAATGCTTATTTTGATTTTCTTACTTCGGAAGAAGTTTCATAATGGTATATACTCTATTTTCTCTTCTGTGAAGGTCTTTGTATTCTCCATTATTGTATGCATTGTTGTTGGAGTAGAGATTTATTTTGAACTCTTTAAAATGGTTGTGTAGTGATAGTTAAAGTTGTTTGTGTTGGAAACATGTTAACTAATTTTTCATGTCCTCATATGCATATGCATGTAACTATATTAGGAATAAGTATGCATGCACTCTTTTGTGAAAATATTGTGTAATTAGTGGATCTAATTATAATCAGTTACTCTAATTGTTTGAGAGATGCTATATATACTAGCATATCCATAGAGGTGAGAGTGCAATGTGTAGTAGAGTGTGTGAGCAAGACACAATACTGTGGAGTAGAGTGTATATGTGAGGAGAGGATGGTTGTATGTTGTGGTTATTGTAATTCTCCCTTAAATCATAAGAATATTGTTAGGATTTTTACATAAATCACTCTGTCAATTGTGTGATTACTGTTTTGTTGTATTTTGTTTGTTGTTTACAGTTTTATGCTCTGTTTTACTTTAACTGCCTAACAACTAGTATCATAAGACTCTAAAAACCAAAAAAAAAAAAAACTTGTTCATAATCAAAACTGCAGAAGAAATCGAAGGTCGGTTGCTGGATCAAAGCTAAACAGACTGCGAGATAGAGGACGAGGGCATTCTGCTCGAGTGGACAGAAGCAAAACAAGACCGACGCTGCTGAGGATGCGATATTGGATGGCTTATTGTTGATAAACCCATGGATCTTCACTCTTAATGCGTGCAGGTGGGATAACTCGAAATTGACAGGATCGTTTTTCTTGAAATTGCCACGATCGTTTCTCTTTACGCGTGTGAGAGGCGCGAAAATTGGTTTGCAGGCACGAAAATTGGTTTTCATCGCTGCACAACAAGGAGGGCGCGATATCCATGAAAGGTTATTGATATGAACTCTATGCAGTTAATAAAGATTGGTGAAGGTATAATTTTTTAAAATTAATTTCTTAAAAGTGTGCCCGTTATTGTATATGAAGTTGTATATTTTGACAAGTCCAGCCAATTTTTCAAAAAGTTCAGCCCATTTAATTTTTGATGTGATCTTTTTTAAGAAACAGGATTTTGTTTGTTTAGACAAAAGATTGAAGTTTATGAAAGTAGGGGGTAAAAACGTTTTTTTTCTGAAATATATTATATATATATTTGGGTGGGGTGGTTTCTTAATATAAATTTATTAGGAGTTGTGCACTGTGTTATTGGTGAGAAATTTTATTTAACTTGTGTGAAAAGATTTTATTTAACTTGTGTGAAAAGATTTGGCTTTCGTGTTAGTGGCAAAAATACAACGTTTTAAGTTTGAGGTGGAGAAATTTAAGGGCAAAAACAACTTTGAGTCATGGAACCTCAAGATAGACCAAAGAAACAACAAAAACGATGATGGTTGAGTCACCCTGAAAGAAAAAAAATTGTATTTACTTTGGAGTTCTAAAATTATTGATTCCATGTAAATGGGTATATGTGTGTAAGACCTGGATAAGCATGTGTACCCATGGTTTATCAAGTCACCTATGAAAAGTCTACACATAGATTTAGGTAGATTGAATATGTGGGGCAGAGGGGGCAGGGCTCATGTATGTTGGGTTAACCTTGACTCGGTGAAAGAGTTAATGAGTTAAATCTGTTATTTTAGATCAACACAAGTGGGTTTTTTGGGTCCATGTTTGTGGGTAGCCTATGGTATTCTGTCCATGGTCCTTGGTGAACTCCACTGTAAATGGGCTTGGAGGTAAGTGGCGAAGGCTCACTTGGTCGGTTTGGTCGGATTTGGTCAAAGTTGTTCGAATGCAAAGTTTGAAGTGGAGCAGTGTATCCAAGTTAGAAAGATGGATCTGTAGAAAGACGGATGTGTTGGCAAGTCAACCAAGTGTTTGAGAATATATGATGAAGGTAGGTTCATATCCATGGAACTTGGAAAGTATTGCAAGGAAGTTGGGATCGAATAGGCATGTTTAGTACTCCCAAGTTGTAGCAATAGTTGTGGACAAAAGTGGTTATACTATCCGGTAACTCAGTCACCATCGGTTGCAAAAGAAGATTCAAGAAGAGGTATGAACATGTTATCTCGTAATTACTCAAATGTGAAATTATTCGGTCGTGATGCTTATGTTTTTTATTAGCATTCTAAGTAGGACCCAGATCAAACAAGTAGATCTTTGATATGGTGATGATGTTAAGGGGTTCATATTGTGGGATCCTACTACCCACATAATCATCATGGACATAGATGTAGTGTTTGATGAATCTCCTTTATAAAATCGGACATAGTAAAAGATGAAAGGTCCAAAGCATGACTGGTAGCAGAAGGGTATTTGGAAGGTATTGATTTCCATTAAAGTATCTCACCAGTGGTTAAAACCTTGTTTTTATTCATGTTGGGTTAGCACTAGTTGTGTTAGTACAACTACATGTTAAAATTGTTTTACATGAAGTGTTTTGGATAAGGGGATGAATTTGGAACAACCAGAATGGTTGGTTCAAAATCGCAACAGAAGATTTGTTTGTAAACTTGGGAATCATTGTATGGGCTAAAGCATGCTAAGAAAATGGTACAAGATGTTTGATTCCCTCATGGTGGGACAAATTTTACAAGAAGTGAGTATAACCATTGTGTTTATGGTATATTCATTATCTTGGTGTTATATGTTATGCTTATTACAAGCACAAGCATTCACTAAATCAACATGTTGGCTCAGTTGGTTAGGACGTTTGTTATGAAGGATATGATAGAATCAAAATAAATACTAGGCATGGAAGTGCACAGAGACGAGAAATATGATAAGGTTGGTAATCACAACAAAAGCACGTGGTGAAGATACTCATGAAATTCAGTATGAATAATGTGAAACCGGTAAAATCCCTTTGACTTTCCATTGTAAGTTCTTTTCAGGTTTATGTCCTAACTGATGAAGAAGAAAAGGGTTATATGTCTCGAGTATTATATGCTAGTAGGAATTTTGATGATTGCGATGGGAAATGGTCATCATTTCACATGCAATTGGTGTTGTCAGTAGATACATGGAAAAACCATGTGAAGAACATGGAAATGGGTGCTTCAAACACAGAAGAACAAGTATCACCTACAGTGGTTGCAGTGATTTAGTCTGTGGTTATGATTCATGAGATTTGGACGAGAGGAGATCTACCTCAAGTTATGTCTTGAAAGAATGGAAGGATCTATTGGGTAAGTTTGGAAGAGGAATAGAGACAAAATCATGATTGGTTTTGATGAATGAAAATATGGTTATTCAATAGTTCAATAAATAGTCGTCACATTTGATTACTTATTCGTTAGTGGAGAGGCACATGATGTGATGTTTTGTGGTGGTCAAACTGTTGTGCATTTGACTAATAGTCTAGCATATCAAAATGGGATGAGTTCATCGGTTTGTAAGACATGTTTATGATGGAGGCAAAATGGTTCATACTGGAGTGAATCGTGCAGGCATGTTCATGTAACAATATTGTTAGAGAATTTGCAGAGATGTGATGGTGTTTGGCTTCTCTTCGCTTGCAGGAAAGGTGATGAATTAATTAATGGCATGATATATCAGGTAAATTGTTACATCAAGGTGGAGATTGTTGGAAACATGCCAACAAATTTCCCATGCGGTCACATGCACATGTATGCAACTATATTAGGAATGCGCATGCATGCACTTTTTTTGTGAACAGATTGTGTAACCGGTGGATCTAATTATAATCAGTTAATCTAATTGTTTGAGAGATGCTATATATACGAGCATACCCATAGAGGTGGGAGTGCAATGTTTAGTAGAGTGTGTGAGGAAGACACAATACTATGGAGTACAATGTGTCTTTGAGGAGAGGATGGTTGTAAGCCTCTGTTGGGTATTGAAATTATCCCTTGAATAAATATAATAATGTCTATTATAGCAAGTAGTTTTTCCCGTATTGGGTTTCCACATAAATCACTTTATGTTGTATTTGGTTTGTTGTTCAGATTTTTATGCTCTATTATTATTTCGTTGCCTAAGAGTTTATCATTCCGAAGATGTGTTGGAAAAATGGCTACTGAATCTATGTTTGCATATTTAATCAATAACTATAATTTTGAAACATATTTGAAGTCAATTTTATTGTATGGGAAAATGGCTAGGAATCTATGTTTACATGTCGATCAATAAATACAAATAAACCATATTTGAAGTCAATTTCATTTCTATTTTTGACATTTTGTTCATCCAAAAAAAAAACTTGGTATACAAAAAAAGTTGTGAGAAATTGTTAGATTAGTAGATTTAAGTGATTATTTTTGTATAATCCAAGTGACGTGAGAACATATTGAATCCATTTCTACATTAAATATACCTTGTGTACACAGTCAACAACCTTTCAAACTGCATAATACCCACTTTCCTTTTGAATCTTCTCATGTGAACCGTAAAATGTCCTCACAAAACAACTTTCTTACATTTTAAATCAAATGTGGCTATACGAAATTATTTCTATGTTCATACTTCTAGTTACTATATATTTACGAAAGGTTGTGGTTTTACCAGTGGTATACATGGTTATTATGACAGATTTAATTGTGGTTTTACTAGTATATATGGTTGTCATGAGAGATTTTTTAATGAACAATGGGTGTATTTGAGTATTGCAACCATCATTTTGTTGCCCTATTATAACTTCGATCTATCTTAAGTGTATTTGATAGCATATCAACATTTGAAGTGTATTTGATATTGGTTTTATTAAGAATTTTACATAATCTAATTTAAGGTATATTTTATTTATATTATTTTATTAGTTTTTTTTTAATTATGTGTTTTTCTGAAATTTTGAAAGTGTATTTGATATTGGTTTTATTAAGAGTTTTATATAACCTAAGGTATATTTTATTTATATTATTTTATTGGTTTTGTTTTAATTATGTATTTTTGAAAATTTTATTTTATTAGTTTTTTTTTTTAATTATGTATTTTTCTGAAATTTTGAAAGTGTATTTGATATTGGTTTTATTAAGAGTTTTACATAATCTAAGGTATATTTTATTTGTATTATTTTATTGGTTTTGTTTTAATTATATATTTTTTTCAAATTTTCAAAATATAAGGTGTTGATATGTATAACTGACTTGAAATATTGAAGATGAAGATCATTGAACCATTCACATTTTGACCAGGAATCTGACTTTTATCCAATTGCATTTATAGAGTAACATACAATTTTTATTGACATATCTTTATGGTATATTTGTTTTTTATTTTTATTGTTTAAAAATAATTGTTTGTTTAGTATTTTTGTTAAATATTTTAATTTTTATTTTATTTTAAAAAATTTAGTTTAATTTTCACAATATTACTTTTTTATATTTTATATCAATATTTTTCTTTATTTTATATTATATTGTGAGTATTGATTTATCATTTTATTTTATATTTAATCAACATTAAATTATAACTAACTTATTGTTTATATGATTTTTTTTTTAATTATATTTTTCTACCTAATTTAACTTAGTGTTTATATGATTTTTTTAATTAGATTTTTCCACATAATTATTAAAAGGGGTATTGAGACGTACAATTATTTGATAAGAATATAAATTTTAGTAAATAATTAATGTTTCAAATTGATTAATTAAAGTGTGGAGAGTGTTTATAGGTGAAAATGTGTATGTGTATTTTTAACCAACTAATATTTATATTTTAATGATTTTTTTCTTTTCTAGCTGTCAAATTAATTTAACTTTAGAAATACATCAAAAAATAATATATTTTATTTCAAAATATTTATTATTCATATTTTAATGAGTTATAAATTAACTTCTTCTTTTCTAAATATCTATTTAACTTAACTTAAGAAATATATCAAAAACTAATATTATTTTTACTTCAAAATATTTATTACTCATATTTTAATGTGTTTCTTTTTTTCTAGGTTTCAAATTAACTTAACTTAAGAAATAAAAATAAATATTTTATTTTTACTTTAAAATATTTAACTATAGAAAAATATACAAATGATATTTAGTTAAAAATTTAATTTTTATAAACTTTTCTTTTAATCTTTATCTAGTTATACTATCTAACTTATGAAAAATTATACAAATAATATTTAGTTAAAAATTTAATTTTTATAAACTCTTATTTTAATCTTTATCTAATTATACTATCAAATTTTATAAATAAACCTGATATTTTATTGAAATTCTTTATTTATAAATTTTAAAATAATTTAGAATGTAATAAAAATTAGATTTTGCTTTAAAATATTCAAATAAAAATGTCATAAACTAATTAAATTTTATTTAAAAAATTAATTTAACTATTATCCTTTCATATATATTTAAAATATATAAAATCCAGTAATTATAATGCATGAGGTTACTTTTTAACTATTTATTAATTATATATATATAGTTGTAATACAAGAGGTTACTTTTTTCTTATGATTATATAAGAAATTATTATAAAAATGAATATACATAATATATATTCAATCGGGTTGATTAACTCTAGTAATAATAATGCAAAAGCGTTTATAGTCATAATTATTGCCTTTCACTTATACATTATTTTAGATGTTTTTCGTAAGGTTATGAAGTTAAAAGATAAAACCGAATATGGCAAAAAACTTATTAATTCGTTAAATTTGAATTTATTTATATGATTTATGCTTTTTTATGAATTTGTTTTTATATAATTTAATAAATTTTTTATATATTTTTATTTAAAGAAAATAAAATATATTGTAAAATTTTTAAGTATAAATTTTATAAATATTAATAAAATATGATAAATTAAATTAATAATTTATTATATAAAAATAATTTTAAATGAATATATATATTTTTCAACACATTTTTATTAACTAATGAAAATTAGTTAAAATGGTTTGATTTATTTAATATATGTATGAAATGTTTTCTTAAAAAAAAATTAAAAAAAATGAATTCATAATAATTATATATTTTGATTTTAAATATAACTAAATATTTAAATAAGAAAATGTGTTTTTTTTACAAACTTGTTTCATTCAAATCTAATTACCTACATGTTTCATTGAAATCTAATTGAGTTCTAATTTGAAAATAAATTTATTTGATTTCATTAAAATTTTGTAATTTTTATAAAATATATTTATTAATTTTTAATAAAGTTTTTGAAATTTAATATTGTATTTTATTTCCAAAATATGATTATTTTATTTTAAATAGATATTTATATTTTAAATAAATAATAATATAAATATATATTTAAATGAAAAAATTATATAATGATGTTAATTAAAACTTAATTAGTTTATATGTTACCAACATCATATAAATTTAATTACAAATATATAAATTTGTAAATTATTCTAAATTACAAATATCCAAACATGAAAATAATTATATAAATTAAATCCCAAATAAAATATCAATTTATGAATTTAGTAGTAAATTATAAATACAATTCTATATGAATGAATTTTTTAAAAACAAACATTTTTTACTTTCAATTTACATATTTAAGTACAATACGTTACATAAGGTTGTATATTCATGTTTCTAATTTGAAAAATCAATATTTTGCATATTAAATATATAAATTTGGATATTCATATTTCAAAGTCAAATTCATGAATTTTCTAGAGTATATTGTTTACTATACATTTATATGATTTCTACACCATTAATATGAATATCAATATTTACCATATAAATTTGGTATTAATTTTTTTTTAAAACTAAATTAAATTGTATTTATATTAAAAGAGGTTGTGCCAAAAAAAACAATGGTCATAAAAAGTCTTAAAAAAATATCCTATCTTATATATAATTCAAGAACAAAGAAAAAAAATATGGTGTCATTTCCAAGTCATTACCTTATTCATTTACATTGATTACATGTTTATAAAACCGGCCCAAAGACCAAGAAACTTTGAAGAACATCTACTAGTTAGAGGAGGCAAACTATTCAAAATATAGGTCTATGGGATGATGCAGAGCTTCAGTGTCCACAAGGGAAATTCCTCATTCATGGTTACCCTTTACTATACCACCTTCTTGAAGAGATTTTATTCACTTTTTGAATGACATCGAGGTCGAGTGTCATGGTTATGCCAGAATCTTTAACTGTTGGATATCCAAATCCATTTCATTCATCCTCTAAGTCAGGGTGACCAAAGATATCTTGAATTCCCCAAATTTTGCTGAAAGTTGTTGCAATGTTGATAAATTTGATGGGGAAATTTCCTCGTTATGTTGTAGGACCTTTTTAAAATCACTCCATGAGAATTCCATCTCTACCTGTTGCAACTAAAATCCATAAATTCTCCATTCCCTAAGGATTCCAGATCCAATTCCACAATTATCAACATACAGAAACAAGGCATAATAGAAAAGAACCTTATGGAAGAGAAAAAAATCAACACCAAAACTAAGATACAAGGGTGGAGAAACAAGAAGGGACCTAAAAAGAGAAGTGAATAGAATTGACATGGAAAGGATGCCTTCCTCTGCAACCCAAACTGAAACCAATGAGGCAGACATAAAGTTCTCTATTGAACAAACACCCTCCAAGAACCAATGTTTAAACTTGGAATCCAACATTGAACCAATAATTGAGACCCTCTAGAATGTCAATGAAGAAAAATGGCCTCAGGTAATCCTGTTTGTCTAAGTCAAAAGTGGTGTTACATACACCCAACCTTCGAGAAACATATTCTCGAGGTGGTCAAAAAAGTGAGGGATAGTCTCGTCGTAGTGTCTCGACGTCTTCCCAAGT
>JASDQU010422169.1:0-10116 GCA_032191745.1 Picea mariana
AACCAGATGGAAGATACAACTCCCTGTGTTCAAGCACCCACTTGAACCTCTGAGGACAACAATCCTCCCTACCACCCTGAAATATCAATCTTTGTTACTAAAACTTATTACAGTGATATAAAGTTCTTCAATGGCTTACCAGTCTCATCACTGTTCGGCTACACTGCATTGCTCTGTCTGCATCAGCGTCTTCTGCACACTCCTCTAAGATTTATGTCCTTCTCGATTTATGCACTGTATTCCATTTCCATTTAATGCACCTTTCTCTGCTATGCATCTCTTTTGCTGCGATCTGCCTCCTTCTTCACTTGTCAATCCCACCTCACAACAACAACCCCTCTCTCTTCTTTGTTCTGCATTCTTATAATCTCGGTGCTCCTTGTGCATCCCCTCTACTCCTCCCTCCTACATGCTCTTCCATCCACCAATGTCCATAACATCGGGGTTTGCACTGCCACTCCACAATACCACCGCTTCAGTCCTGTGCGCCACGTTGTCTCTCTCTGTTATGCATCTCCTGCTCATTTTGAGTGCTCTGCCTAATCATCATGGTAACTCTTCAGCTTCTCTGGCAGTTAGATCCATCTGTCAATTGCCTCTATGAACAGTCTTCATTCCACTGGCATATTCCTAGAGACTCTTCAGCTCCTCTGATAATCACACAGAAGTCTCTTCGAGTCCTCTGGCAGAAACCATCAGTGGTTTCTAGCAGTTACACTGTGAACCTCCAAAGACCACTTCAACAACTGAATCACCACTGATCATAACTGTGAAGAACAACAGTATCCCTTTGATCATACTTAAATTCACCTGCACCATTGGATGGAGTTCATAGGGTCTTGCGTTTAATTCATATGCCCACTGGCTGTGACCGAGCGCTAAACAGAGTTTTAAATTCGTGATCTTGCATCTCGGCATTCCTGTGATAGAAGATCTCGACACTCCAAGTCACGATCGCCGAGACTCCGAGATGGAGCTTAGCACCACTAGCTTCTTCCCCTCATGTGACCACAGGCTGTGACCACAAGCTGCGCCAAAAGGCGCTTCATATTTCACGAACTTATAAGATTCATCGAGCCTGATAAACGGTTGATATCTCTAATGATCCGACGGTCTAGATCTCATTGCGATCTCGCATATTGTGATTTCTGTGATGAAGGATCTTGATGCTCCAAGTCGCGAGCGCCGAGACTCTGAGATGGAGCTTAACACCGCTAGCTCCTTCCTCCATCTTCCGCAGATGTAACCACTGGCTGTGACCACAGCCTTATTCAAAAACACATTTCACACTTTCACATCTCGGGTATGCTGTGATGAGTTCTCTCGACTCTCCATGTCACGAACTCCGAAATAGGGCTTGGATTCTCTAGATCTCGACAATTTGACCAGAAGATATGACCACTCGCCAATCAAATGAGCACTTCGCTGCTTTGAATTTCCAGTCAGTGAAATGATGATCTTTCGCCATGTGTCCTCTAGATCCAACTATCCACGACTGTCCTCGATGGATGCCCATGATTCCTTCATAGTTTTGGATAGTTGGATGACTCTTGGTCTTATCTTCCTTGCATATTCACCATATCTAACAGCTGTTGGTCCTTCGTAATTACTCCAGATCTGACAGCCCAGATCTTATCATGATTTCGCCACTTCACGAGCCTTCTTCATGCCTGATCAACGGTCCACAATCCTTGGTGATCTGACGGTCCAGATCTTTTCGTGATCTCGTATATCGCGAGTTTGAACCTCTTTCCTTTGGATTTCCTGATCTGTGAAACTCCAAAACAAAACCTTTGTCGTTCACCACGTGTCCTTCTTGAATCAACTGTCAAGATTGTTATCGTGATTTCACATATTGCGAGTCTAAACCTCTTTCCTTTGGATTTCCCAATTTGCGAAACTCTGAAACAAAATCTTTGTCGTTCTTTGACTATTTTCCTCCTTCTGAGCTTACACTGCTGATATTTCCATTCGATCACTGCTGTTCTTCCTTGCCTGCCTGTTTGCTGATCTTCCTTGCCTGCCTATCTGTCATCGTTACTGTTGTTCTTACCACTCGATCATTGTTGTTCTTCCTTACCTACTTGTCTGCTGATCTTCCTTGCCTGCCTGTTTGTCATCGTTGTTGCCGTTCTTGTCATCAATGACAAGCACGCTCTTCTTGTAAACATGCCAACATGAAGCCCTTTTCACACAAGGGTTAAACCTGAGGTCGCATTGAGATTGACAAAGTTACTCACCCTGCTTTTTTGATCTTGGGGTAGAGATTGCACGTATTATGGGGGTCACTTGAAGGTATAACCACAATGATGAGTGGAAGCCTCTCAAGTTCATTTCGGGCTAGATACCCTGCCATTGCGTGTGGATCAGAATACCGATTGTTTCCCTAGGAATCATTGTTGTTTGTGGTAACCTTAGTATCCTATCTACTTAGGGTCTTACACAAGGTGATTGTGAAGGGGTAAGTCTTCACGGTACCTGGAATCGACGTTGGCCAGACTCACTCGGGCTCCTTGGAGGGTATACCCATGATTATGTGTGGGAGCTTGCATTAGGGTGTAAGTCCGTTAAGCAGGTCGTCAATGTAACTTTTCCACCCTCACCCAGCCCCTTCTTGTCTCGTTGTCGCGACGTTGGATTTCATCAGCAACTAGTGACTTCAGAATTAGGTCTTGTTTGCTTGGTTTTACTAGCGCATGCTGTTTGTTTACCCAAATTGGCCATAGAATTTCTTTCATAAGATTTTAACTCGATCACAATTGACCCTCCACGTCGTTCATGTAGAATGAAATTCCTACCCCTAGAAGATATGGAAGGTTCTCAACCCTTTCCTACCAACTCACTGGAGGGCTTTCCTCAACAGAGTGAAGTCCAAGACATTGCCACTACACAAGTGGAAATAACTAACTCTTTAGAACGATTCCGAATTACCAATTCTCAAGAGGACTTTCGACTTTCCCCCGACTCTGAGAGACGTATTGTTCGAGTGAATTCTTATGGATAAATAGTTGTTGAGTCTTTTGGATTACCAACAGGACCTTTCATAGGACCTGAGGGTCAAGATCCTTTTTGGACTACTGGCATTTTTAGACGAGATATCTTTGGCTCGGGAGCAGGCATTGATATCACTGTCACACCTGAACTGCCTAAAACATCTGATCTAGATGCAATACCTTTTACTACTGCCTATTATTTTCTTGGTTCAGACGCTCCGCCAGCTGACCACATCTTATCTATCCCCCTACAAACGTTCCATTACATAATGGTCTCAGATACTATGCGTCCTCACTCCGGGATTATTGCGGCTAGCCAAGCTCCCATTGGCACATCGCTTTCGCCTAGATTCACTGCAACACTTCCGCTTAGATGTCATGCGTTGAATGCTTCTATTCCCGCTCCTACACAAATTCCATCCGGGACTCCTAGAATTTCCACTCCTTCTAGGCACCATCTCATTCCCGGTTTCATTCCGACACTTCCTCAACCCCCTTTCAGAGGACCTCTTCCATCCTCTATCGGAGGCACCGACCCTAGTGGCACCATCCTGTCTTTCACACCTAATTACCAGATTCCTGTCGATGGACAATTTCACTAAGGACACCAAACCCAATCCCCTTTTGCAGGACAAATCCCAATTGGGACGCAAACCCCGATTGGAGGGCAACCCCCACCTACCCCACCCTATGGAAAAAACATACATCCATCCTTGGCCCAGTATTGGAACTATCTTATTCAAAATAATCTTGACTCGACTAGGGGGCAACAGCCTCAAGCTAGCTCCTTCATACCCCCTAGTACAGGCCAACCATATCCAGGTATGTCCAATCCTATTTGGGGCTCGAACACTCAACCCCACTCCCCTGTTCAAGGGAACAACCCCAACCAATACAATCCTATGAATTACTTACCACCACACCAACAACGAAATCTTCCTGGATCTTCGCATTATATGCAAACGACTTATGGTCCCACTGGTCTATCGACGGGACTCCCTCCCCAAAGTCACCAGTACCCACATGTGAATAAACAATTACTCTTCTTAGCCACCCTGGACCTCCCTGATCTGTCGAGAATTTTAAATGATCCGATCCGTCACTCTCCTCAATGGCCCGTCATACCGACCAAACAACCATCCGACATCCCTAAATTCCATGGTAAACCAAGAGAGGACCCGAAAAATCATGTAATGACTTTTCACCTTTGGTGTTCATCCAACTCCTTTATGGATGACTCTATTCGTTTACGCCTTTTTCAGCGAACCCTCACAGGTTTAGCCGCGAAGTGGTATATAGAATTACCACGAGGCTTCTTCACTGACTTCAACACCCTCCCTATGGCTTTCCTCACTCACTACCAGTTACTGATCCGTTACGAAACGAGAACTGAAATTTTGAGTCTTTCAAACAAACCAAAGCCACTCATATCTCTAATCACATTCATGAGTGGCAATGGAGACAATGTCTCATAAAACTCGAACTTCCCGATCAATTGCTGGCAGAGTGGTTCACAAAATCATTCATGAGTGACATCGCTCGTGACATCGCCATGGGTGGAGTTGTCACAGAAGAATAGGCAATCAGTCGTGCTCAACACCTCGACCTTGTTTACTCACAAATGGGTACTCTTTACGACTTACTCCCTGACGCACCTCGTCCTTCTACTTCTGCTACTTCAACTACTCCTGCTGCTTCTCATGCAAATAACGGTGTGATTGGCACTTTCCATGCCCAACCCCATTTCATCCAAGCCTCTAGAAACAACCCCAGACTAGTTGCTTCTAATGTTCAAAATGCTCCGTCTCCTACCCCTCCCACCGACAAGACTTCTGAGGTGAACTCTGTTCAATCTACCCTCGCCGGGAAAAATAAATCCAAAAAAGGGAAGGGTAAGAACAAGGAGGATAAAAATAATTGGCAATCTGAGAAGACCAAAACACAACCTGTTGATGATAAGGATAAGCGCAAACCTCGATACCCTTGTCTTATCTGTGGTGATGATCACTACACTAAGGATTGTCCAAGACGAGCCAAGGTTACTAAGTTCCTTCAAGGGACCCTGAAACCACCTACTCCAGCCGTGTTGTCACAACCCTTCCCTTCTCAACAATAGGCCCAATTGGTTATTCATGACCAACATTCCCCCTCCACTACATCCTATGTCTTAATGTGTACAGGTGATTCAAAGAAGAATGACATCACACTTACCACTCGAGCCAAAGATTATTCTTCCTCCAAAGTGAAGGTTGATGAAATACCTCCTTCGTTGGTCCAACCATCTCCCATGACTCCACCTACCAACGGTCCTCTTCATATTGAATGACCGAGCCTAGATACAGTTCTTCTCCCTCCCCCAAAGGGTGTTGTCTGAAAATTTGCTTTCAATTCTCATGCACATGCTACCCAGAATTATAGTATTGTCAAAGAACTGGCCCAAGCACCGTCCGCGATGTCAGCCCTCGAAGTCCTTCAAAGTTTTCCTATACAACGGAAGGAACTGTTGAAATCTATTGGTGGAATCGACCCTATCGATACAAATTTAATAATTTTTGACTTGAAAGATCACATTCCAAGGTTACCCCCTCGACTCGCATTTCAAATACAAGTTATTGTCTTTGACAAGAACATTTGTAGAACAGTTATTGATGAGGGTGCCTCGACGTGTGTCATGTCTATTACCTATTGGAAAGCCATCGACTCTCCTCCTTTAACTGAATCCCACAACACGCTCAAAGCCTTCAATGGCTCTGGTTTTAAGCCTTACGACGTCCTCCCTTCATTGCCTATTACGTTAGAAGGAAAAATGGTCAACGTTTAAGTGGAGGTCTTTGATGCTCCTCTCGATTACAACCTTCTACTTGGTCGTAGCTGGATCGATTCCATGCATGCAGTTGTGTCCACTCTTTTCCGTTTCATATGTTTCCCATATCAAGGAAATGTAGTTACGGTGGACCTATTGGCCTTCTTTCACTCCGATGCACATACTGACAATGCACCTTTCATTGCAAACCCCCCCTAGATATGAGAATGTTGGTGTGGGTCTTCTTAAAGATTCCTATTTGATGGGTACTTTCCCCATTCCACCACTCGATGTTTCACATCTATTTGTCGCCTCGATCAACATGATCTCCACCTCTGTTCACGAAACCCTTGTGTCTTATGATCCGTGGATAGTACCCAACCCCAATGATCATATTCATTATGGTGACCAAATGCCTTTGAGTCCGGTCAAATCCGCTTATCAAGCCATTCAATCAAAAACCCTTTCTATCCCCTCTCTTGGTGATTTATCTACGGATCCATTCCGCATCATTTTTCCTATGGACGAGATGATTATGTCTGTTATATCCATGGAAGATACCCCTTGGGACGATGGACATCATCATTCCATCCTCTTCCTGGAACAACACACCATTGAGAGTTACCAATGGAGCTCAACCCCATCGACCGTTGTCATCATTTATACCTTTCCCGAGTCTACACACGATATGCTCTATGAAGGGAACTTAAGTAATATCTCACCCACCATCCCCCTCGACATATCCATAAAACCTGGAGTTGCCAAAAATGTGCATATCGTAGCTTCGTGTTCCCATGACGAAGTTGTCACCTACAAGTCTCTTTTCCAAGAATTTTGTGACGTCTTCGCATGCAGCTATGAAGAAATGTTGGGTATTGACCCCGACATTGTGGTACACGAGATTAAGACATACCCGGGCGCTAAACCCATCTGGCAATGACTTCGTCTGGTCCACCCATGTAAAGCAGCTACTATCAAGCTTGAAGTTGAGAAACTTCTCAAAGCTGGATTTATTTACCCTGTGGCTCTAACTGACTGGGTTTCCAATCTTGTTCTGATTAACAAGAAACAAGGCACGATCCGCGTGTGCGTTGATTATAGAGACATTAATAAATCTTGTCCTAAAGACAACTTTACTACCCCCTTCATTGACCAGATCGTCGACGATTGTGCCAGAAGTGAAGTCTTCTCTCTGATGGATGGTTTCTCCGGATATAATCAAATCAATATCGTACCCGCGGACCAATACAAGACCACTTTTATTTTTCCTTGGGACACTTTCGCCTACTGGAAACTTCCATTCGATTTAAAGAATGTCGTCGCAACTTTTCAACGTGCTATGTATTACGCCTTTCATGATATAAAGCACATTGTGCAGCCATATCTTGATGACTTACCTGCTCATTCCATGCGCCGAGTAGATCATCCAACACACCTCCGCGCCATTTTCCTTCGATGTCAGTTTTACCATATACGCTTGAATCCCCACAAATGTGTTTTTTGTGTAGAATCCGGTCGACTTCTGGGATTTATTGTTTCATGTCAAGAGGATCAGGGTAGATCCTTTGAAGGTCGAGGTGATTCTCAATCTTCCTCCTCCTTCCTCACTTCGCTAGCTACAAAGTTTACAAGGGAAGGAAAACTTTCTCCGTCGTTTCATCCTGAACTATGCTGAGCTAACCCTGGGATTTATGTGACTGCTCAAGAAAGGTTCTGAGTTCGTATGGGATACCACTGCCGACAAAGATTTCGAAGCTTTGAAACTATCTTTAACTCATACCCCACCACTCTTCCCACCTGTTTACAGTCAGGATTATTTCCTTTACCTCGCAGCCTCGGACTATACCATCGCTATGGTTCTAGTCCAGGAATATGATTCTCATGAAGAACATGTCATTTATTACTTGAGTCAAAGTCTTATGAATACTGAAACCAAGTATTTACATGCTGAAAAACTGGCCTTGGTAGCCGTCCAAGATGTTCAACGTTTCCGACACTATATCCTTTTACGCAAGACTATGGTGATTTCCAACTGCAACCCTATGTAGCACATTCTTACACGCCAATTGCTAGGGGGAAAATACTCCAAATGGATCGTAATACTCCAGGAGTTTGACTTAGAATTTGAACGCGCTAAGTCCAAGAAATCCTTGGTGTTTTCCGAGTTGATATGCGACCTTCCCTGCTCTGAGACGAAAAATGTAGACGAGGATTCATTCCCCGATGAATCCCTTTTCCTGATCAGTTCCGATGACCTTTGGTATGGAGATATCGTCATATATCTCCAGAACCAGACTTTCTAGCCCAATTTTTCTAGCACTGACAGTCGTCGAATACGCTACCAAGCCCATCAGTATATTATCCTCTGTGACACTCTTTATCGTCATGGGATTGACTCCATTTTTTGACGTTGCCTCACGTTTGACGAAGTCGAGAAAGCCCTGAATTACTGCCATTCTGGAGAATGTGGTGGTCACATGTATGGGTATGCTACCGACCATAATATCTTACAAGCAGGGTATTTTTGGCCTTCTTTATTCAACGATTGTATAATCACTATCCAAAAATGCCACGCTTGCCAAACCTACAACAATAAAATACGATCACACCCTGCTCCTCTACACCCTGTGGTCTCCATTGGTCCTTTTGTGAAATGGGGTATCGATTTCATGACATGTCACCCTCACTCGGCTGAGGGGAATGGATACATTATTGTAGCTGTAGATTATTTTATGAAATGGGTCGAGGCGATGCCAACATTTGACAATACCGGAAAGACTGCAGCATTATTCATATTCAATGACATCATTGATTGGTTTGGTGTTCCTCAAGCTATCGTTACTGATCACGGTATCCACTTTAGAATCTTCATGATGTCTGAACTCACTGAAAAGTTGGGTCTTCACCATGAAAACTCAACACCCTATTACCCACAAGCCAACGACCAAGTTGAAGCAATAAACAAAGTCCTCATTACCATGCTTCGACGAATGATAGGGATTCACAAAATGAGTTGGCACACGATGTTGTTTTCATCATTGTGGGATTACCAGACATTCGTTAAGTCTGCTACCGGGTTTACACCATTCCATTTAGTCTATGGTCTAGAAGCCATCTTGTCGATTGAATGTGAGATACCTTCCCTAAAACTAGCCGTCAAACTTCTCCCAAACACTTCTGCCGAAGAAGAGTGTCTGTTGTATATCATGCATTAGACGAAACCTATCATGATGCCACCCTAGTTATAGAAGCCTAGAAGAAACATGTCAAAGCCCAATATGAAAAACATGTCAAGCCATACGTTTTCTCCGAAGGTGATCTGGTTCTCCTTTACGAACAAGATCGGGATATGCTAGGAGACGAAAAATTCGAAGCTATGTGGCGAGGTCCTTATATCGTCAGATGAGTTTTGTAGAAAGGAGCTTATGAGTTGGTGGAATACGATGGTATCCCTTTGAGTGAACCCAGAAATGGGTTGTACTTAAAGAAGTACTATGCTTAAGATCACCTGTGCATGAGTGTTTGTATTTTATTGTATCATACTTTTTGTGTGTTACTTTAGTATGTTTTTTCATTATTTGGTCTCTGCCCTCGACCGCTTATCTTGCGTTGTGCTTGGTTTCTAGATGTCGGAGTGTTCGCTACCCCACATTGGCTTCACCGATGGCGCTAGTCGTAGTACTCAGAACCCTCCTTCTGCTGCATGGGCAATTTACGCACCTACAAATGAACTTATCAGTCTATGAGGTGTGTGCCTTGGTCGTGCGACCAATAATATCGCAGAATATAGCGTCATCATTGAATTGTTGATTGATGCTATTTCGTTTGATATCTGCCACATAGTTATACGACTCGATTCGCAACTAGTAGTACTATAGTTAAGTAATGTCTATGCTATCTGAAGTCCTACTTTATTACGGGTATATTTACAAATTCACCTCTTGGAACATTATTTTGATTATATCAAATATCAGCACATTCCTAGATGTCTAAATACATTGACTGATGCCTTAGCTAATTATGTGTTAGATAGACACTTGGGACATTTATGAACCAATCACACATCACATGTATTATACAACACAAAATAAGCCGGTAGAAGCCGTATATATGTATATAACGATCAAAAGTTTTTACAAAAAGTTTCTGTCCAAAGATCAAAATCTCAAAATATGAAGCCCATAGATTCTACAAAATAGCATCACGGATGACACTCATGATAACACACAACTGATCGGGCTACCCTATAGAGCAGTCGACTAAGAGACTCAGACACACCCATAGTATGACGTTGATAACGTCTCGGGATCTCCCCAATAG
>JASDQU010422173.1:0-10451 GCA_032191745.1 Picea mariana
GGAATCGGGCGCGCATCTCTCGAATGACCAAGATTGAGGTGCCTAGATCAATGGTTCTTAGGTGATCCCAGCCCCCCTCTGCCATTCTTCCTTTAATAAAGGAGGGGGGGTCTGGAATGGTGTGGTATTGACATGGGGCCCCCTCCTGTCATGTCTCCTTCTGTGTCGTCTTCTCCCCTGCCACTTGTTCTCCACTTAACTGCACGACAAGGCTCGTTTCCTTTCGATCCTCTTCATCCTCGACAGCCGTTCCCACAGCTCCCCTCTCTCCGTACACATGGTCCCTCCTCATCTCATCATCCACTCATCACCTGCCATGTGTCCCGCTCCCTTCCATGTCAGCCTCCCATAAATAATGTGCTCCCCATTACCATTATATCCCAGCTCCTACTCCCTCTGCTTACCGCCTTCCGCCATGTCTTCCCCTATCGCATCTCCCACACCTCATCACCTCTCATCTCACCCTCACAGTTTTGGTGCCATCACCCCCATCAGAACCTCATCCACGTCTGCCATAGGGGTCCCCTCGTAGTATTCCAATGAAGCATCATCCAAAGAAAGGTCTCCACATTGCCCAATTATAGAGTTGACCGAGGTCATTCCCACTCCCAAGGAAGCAGTTATTATGGCAATTAAAGGTGGTTGAACATCATCTTCTTCCATAAATAGAAGGCCAGGAAAGGAAAAGCGTAGAGACAGACTGACAGTCCGTCCTGATGGAGCTTGTGTCTTTCAAACCACTACAAGACAGTTAGGAGTTCGATTTCATCTGTGATAAGTGCACGATCGTCTAGAGTCTGCATGTGCAGATGGCCATAAGACATGTAGACACAATATTTTTAATGTAGTTTATCATTTTTGTTGTTGTTGTTGTTGTTTTGGCTATATGTAGGCATTTTTGCCATTTTGTAAGGATCGATGGTTGAGCTTAGCTCCCAACTATAAAGTTTCTGAGGAAGCTCTGGTTATTTATTTTGATTTGAGTCTGTCAAATTAATGGAAGTCAACTTCTCTTTCCTTTATTTTGTATGTTAGCTGTTTAAAACACTCAGAATTGGAGGATCCAGTCGAGGGTCACATATTGTAGGATGATGTATGGTTGGTCATTTCAATCGCTACACCAATCTTAAGAAGTCTCCCACATTGTTCTTTATTAGCTTGCACTGAATGATTCGAAATTGGAGGATCCAGTCGAATGGTTGAGGCTGCATAGTATGATAGGTTTGGTCAATGTGTAGTTATCATTGTGTCATTTAGGCACATTTCAATGTCTCAATTTTCTTTCCCGACTTGCTAGAAGGCCTGATGCCCAGAGCAGTCTCCTCTCTTTTCTCCCTAGTCATCCCTCTAATCTCACTTTAACTCAAATTCCTGACTGAAGTTAGTTCTGGCCCTCACTTCCCTGTGCATTTCTGGCCTAGTTTTCTAAGTTAAATGATTCTGTCCTGAGTTTACTCCCATCCGATCACCCCTTTAAACAAATTCGTGACAATAAACTGATGGGTGTCGGGATCTGCTCCTGCTGCAATCCAAGAGTGACTTTCGTCGCCAACATTTCTAGCGCCGTTGTCGGGGACAAAATTGAAGATTTTCCCTGGGATTGAACAACAAAGCTTACTGGTTATGAGGGTGCATTAAAACCTAGTACATCGAAGATTGCTACTGTGCACCTGGAGACTCCACTGTGGCGACTCAAAGGTTTCCACATCATTATTTCAGTTGTGGCTACTTTAGCACGCCTGAAAGTTGACCCAGAGGAGATTTCTCGAGAAGGTTTGAGCAACTGCTTTCTCAACCTGAGAAGCTTCATGGGGTAATGAAAACATTAAGATCTAGCCTTTGATGGTTAACAAGGACCAGTCACATTCAAAGCTATAAATATTTCACCTGGCGACTCCATGATTTGAGGATTGATTAGCGACTCCGCTAGTTTAGAATAGAGAAAATCCTAGCTTAGAGGTTTGCTCCTTTTAATTTTTCTGCCATTCCTGGTTTTCATAATGATGTCCCTTCTCCGGATGAATGGGGCGATTATTTTCCCATATTTAGAGAGAGTAAGGAGGAAAACCCTACTCAACATCTTATGAGTTTCATGAACTCATGCATCAATGGGAGATACATCATGAGGATGTATTATTGAAAATGTTCATGTTCTCGTTAGCATGGGACGCTCGTAAATGGTATCATTCTTTACCCCCTGCTAGCATTTCTTCACTCGTAGAATTTCATGCAGCTTTCACCACCTATTGTCAGAAGCTTTATCCCTTTGATTTAATTTTTTATAACTATTGTGAGGGATACAACAACTGTATACAAGATAGAGCTGCTTCTTACTTAGGCTATGAGGATGATCCTAATGACTTGGATAAGAAATCAGTCCTTTCTCATCCCCATTCGTCTGCATCAGAGGAAGGTTATGAGAGCGATGAAGACCCTGAGGAGGAGGAAGATGCTTTGGGCAAAGTTAGGGAACTAATAAAATCTCTCTCTGCCCAACTGGATAGGTGGGAAGCTGAACGATGTGTAGAGGATTTTTCATTCCTTGAGGCAAATGTTCTTGGCAGCTTTTTTAAAGAGGATATTGAAGATTTCATAGCCGTAGAGACATTAGTTTATGGCCCCGAGGAGCCAGTTGTCTCAGATTTAAAGGAAGAAGCCATTGTGGAAGAGGACTGTTCTCTTTTTCTTCACAAGATTTCCCATGATGTATTTACATTTGGGATTGAAAAGGAGGATCTAGAGATCGTTCCTTTTTTGCAAGATGAAGAATTTTGGTGCTCACCCAGCTTTAACAACTATTCAGTTGAGGAGCAGTAGAGCCCCAAATCACAGATTGATGACCTGGGTAGTAGCTAGCCCATGTATGACAGCTATGAATCAAGTTCTGAGTTGAACATCCAGAACTTCCAAGAGCAGACTGTAGAGCCTTCTCCTCTGTTCACAAATGAAAGACATTGCGAGGAAATCAACCATCCTGAGCAGCAGTTGGAAGAGAAAAGCTTCCCATGGTCCCTATTTATGATGATTATGAATCTGATCCCTGGGAGAGTTATGAAGAGTGGGAAGAGGACCAAAAGGGGGTGTTGTTTACAGCCCGCACAGAGGTCACCAAGCAGTCATTTGAGGAGCATAGATTTCCCACAGGTCCTGTTTATGATGATTTTAAATCTGACCTAGGGGAAGAGCCAAGAGAAGAGGAGAAAGAACCAGAAGAGCAACTGAGGGCCCATATTATCTTTTGTCCGAAGTCAATCAGCAAGACACCACTGCCTGAGATCAGTCAGCCTACGTCAGTTGTCCACCCACCTGNCAAGAGAAGAGGAGAAAGAACCAGAAGAGCAACTGAGGGCCCATATTATCTTTTGTCCGAAGTCAATCAGCAAGACACCACCGCCTGAGATCAGTCAGCCTACGTCAGTTGTCCACCCACCTGTGCTTACCAAAGATATTCAGCCATGCATGAACAACTGTGTAGCAGAGGAGGCTTCTTGTCACCAATTTTCTATAGTTTTCCACTAGTCCTATGAGCTTGTGAAGGAATACATGGATTTGTGTTTCCTTCTCAATTTGGAGCCACCCTATTTCATCTCAACTTCAGTTTGTAAGGAGGAGCTGAAGAGCATAACCGTTCTGCTGTCACGGTTACACCATCTATTGGTGATCATCGACAAAAGGAAGGAGCTTCTATTTAGGAAGTTTCTTAAATGGTTATGGTGGAAGTTTTCTTTCACCTAGCCCCATGTAAAGGATTTTGCTAGTTTAGGACTGTACATAAATAAGTTCTTTTGAGCATGTATGTTTATTTTGTTTTTATTTTACTGTTACTTTTCAGCCTGTATCTTCAGCAGGGTGTTTCGAGCTTGACTCCATATCCCACAAACAAGGCACTGAAGCTACAAAAGAGTTCTCGACTACCCGTAGGGGGCATGCCATCCCCTATGGAGCCTAATGTTAGAAACATTTCTTGTACAAGAGGTGTTTTCCTGAAAGATAAGCCCCTTTGGGGGAAAAATGTGAAGAAGCGGGGTAAAAACCCACTTACCCTAAGTTGGGGCGCAAATGCACATTTGGATAATTGGCCACGCATCTTTCAACGGCCTGGATCAGGGCACTCAGATCTGCGGTCAAGGTTGGATTCCGAAGCCCCCTCACCATTCTTCCTTTAACGGGGGGTCCAGAATCGAGCACGCATCTCTCAAAAGGCCGAGATTTAAGCACCCAGATCGACGATGCTTAAGCGATTCCAGACCCCCCTTGCCTTTCTNACGATTCCGACCTCCCTCTGCCATTCTTCCTTTAATAAAGGGGGGGGGTCCAAAATGGTGTGGTATTGACATGGGGGCCCCTCCTAGCATGTTGCCTTCTGTCTTGTCTTCTCTCCTGCCACTTGTTCTCCACTTAACCACACGACAGGGCTCGTTTCCTTTTGATCCTCCTCGTCCTCGACAGCTGGTCCCATAGCTCCCCTCTCTCCATCCACATGGTCCCTCCTCATCTCATCATCCACTCATCACCTACCATGTGTCCCACTCCCTTCCATGTCAGCCTTCCATAAATAATGTGCCCCCCATTACCATTATATCCCATCTCCTACTCCCTCTGCTTACTGCCTTCCACCATGTATTCCCCTGTCACATCTCCCACACCTCATCACGTCTCATCTCACCCTCACAGTTTTGGCGCCATCACCCCCGTCAGACCCTCATCCACATCCGCCATAGGGGTCCCTTCGCAGCATCCAAAGATAGGTTTCCATGTCACCCGATTACAGAGTTGACCGAGGTCGTTCCCACTCCCAAGGAAGCAGTTATTATGGCAGTTAAAGGTGGTTGAACATCGTCTTCTTCCATAAATAGAAGGCCAAGAAAGGAAAAGCGTAGAGACAGACTGACAGTCCATCCTGACAGAGCTTTCGTTTGTCAAACCACTACAGGACATTGAAGAGTCTGATTGCGTCTGTCATAAGTGCACGATCGTCTAGAGTCTGCATGTGCGGACTGCCAGAACACATGCAGACACAATGTTTTTAATGCAGTTTCTCGTTTTCATTACTGTTGTTTTGTTTTGGCTATATGTAGGCATTTCTGCCATTTTGTAAGGATCGATGGTTGAGCTTAGCTCCCGACTGTAAAGTTTCTTAGGAAGCTCTGGTTATGTATTTTGATTTGAGACTGTCAAATTAATGGAAATCAACTTCTCTTTCCTTTATTTTGTTTGTTATCTATTTAAAACATTCGAAATTGGAGGATCTAGTCAAGGGTCGCATATTGTAGGATGATGTATGGTTGGTCACTACAATCTCTGCACTATTCTTAAGCAGTCTCCCACATTGTTTTTTTTTAGATTGCACTGAATGATTCAAAATTGGAGGATATAGTCGAATGGTTGAGGCTGCATAGTATGATAGGTTTGGTTAGTGTGCAGTTATCACTGTGTCGTTTAGGCACATTTCAATGTCTCATTTTTCTTTCTCGAGTTGCTGGAAGGCCTGATGCCGAGAGCAGTCTCCTCCCTTTTCTCCCTAATCTTCCCTCTAATCTTGCTTTAACTCAAATTCCTGACTGAAGTTAGTTCTGGCCCTCACTTCCCTGTGCATTTATGGCCTATTTTTCTGAATTAAATGATTATGTCCTGAGTTTACTCCCATCCGATCACCCCTTTAAACAAATTCATAACAATAAACTGATGGGCATTGGGCTCTGCTCCTGTTGCAATCCAAGAGTGAATTCTATTGCCAATAGAACCCATGTACAGAAGTCCTTGATTAATACAAAGAGATTTTGATTCAGACTCATCGTGTTATGATTCTTTCTGTGTATACATGCTGAATGATATGCTTATGGTTGCTTACTCTCTGTTATGCATTTGCTTTATATGCTATGAATGTATGATTTCATCTTTAATGTTTGAAGTCTGAGAGAGAGAGAGAGAGAGAATGAGTTTCAATTGTTTCTCAACCTAAGTGAGTGAAATTCCTGCAAGGAGTGTAGTGAAGCGTCCGCAAGGAGTGCCTTGACTAAAGTTCAGAGTTTTATCTCTGAAAGCTCAGGAGAGATAACGATGTTCTCATTTTCATAGAAGTGCAGGTGTAGCACAGAAGCTGTGCAAGGTGTGCGCAGGCTGGTTGGAAGTTATAACTTATCAACCAAGGGTGAATTGAAGGACTGTTGTCGTAGAGAGTGCACAGAGTCAAAGGAATCAAATACACATAAGTATTTGAGGGATTGCCACAAGGAGTGCATGCAAGAGTCTTATTGAAGGCTTGAAACTATAGAGAAAGATCAGGAGGGTTAGTTCCTTCGAAATAATTCAAAGGGAGGTGTAGCAAAGTTGTTCTGAAGAAATCAAGTCTAGGCAGAGGAACATCTTGTTCAAATTTGTAGGAGTTGTCAAAGAAGGAAACTGGACGGTTGGAATTCTCCTTGGAGAATTTGCGAAGTCCCGAGAGCCGTCAGATCTTGCATAGGAGCAAGGGGAGTTATGGAGAGTGGTTTTTTTTCCAGGTATAAGCTAAGGAGAGATACGGCGTTGAATCTAGAATCAACGTGGACCATTGATCGTGCTTTACACAAGCCATCAGATGATTTCGGCATTTCGGGGATCCAAATGATAAGGAGTTGAGCACAGTGAAGAGAAAGTGGTTGAGTGGACAGGTGGCCTGTCCTCGTCAAATTGGCGGAGTCAAACCTTGTTGACTATTTTGAGGTTTGAAGGTTAGAGCATTGGGAGTTTTGCATCTGGATTTGCAAAATAGTGAAGTACGAAATCCCGATAAAGTGAGAGGACCATTGAAAAGTCAACCTTTACCAAGTGCATCGGAGTTCGACAATTCAGGTTTCAGAAGCTGTAGAGATAAGAGCCTCGACAACAAGAATCGTGAAACTGTGAAACCCAAAGTCCCGAAGTTAAGAAAGGCGTGATCCTATTTTGAGTTGGGAAATTTGGGTCGATGCTTCGTGTCTGATAATGCAGGCACACCCATAAGGACCCGTGGATACACTATTGTGTGTGAAGGCTATTTCTCGAGGGGAAACCAAAGATTCAATCAAACTCAAAGGGCAGTTTAAGAGCGATCATGTGCAGACCTTGACCTGAGGGTTCAGGGGTCTGCACCAATGTGGTATCAGAGCGAGAAAGAGTTATTTGCTTTCTGAAGAAGAGAAAAGGGAAATTTTACAGCCATGCCACCGAGAAGAAGAGATAGGCTGATGGAAATTCCTGATCCAGTAGTGGAAAGGGAAATGCGTGAACTACGTGCCAGGCTTGATGCCATGGAGATAGAACAAAGGCGCACAGTCGACGCTAAAGATATCAGTGAGGATGAAAGTGAAAACGAAGCTGGACATTGAGAAAAAATTGCAGTCGAGGATGCTGTAGATGAATGCCTATTCAGGGTTGTTGCAAGGATAGGTGCTAGAGAAAAAATGGACATTCCAGTATATGAAGGAAACCTGGATGTTGAAGAGCTTCTAGACTGGATTAGAGATCTGGATAAATATTTTGATTATGAAGATGTCGAGGAATACAAGAGGGTTAAAAATGCTATCAAAATACTTAAAGGACATGCAATATTGTGGTGGGATGAACTACAAGATGATAGACACTGCAAAGGCAAGTAGAAAATCAAAAGTTGGGATAGAATGATTGCAAAGATGAAGGCAAAATTCATACCCAAAAATTATCAATTTACTCTATTTTGGAGGATGCAGAATTTGAGACAAAAATTGATGACAGTGAAAGAATACACTGAAGAGTTCTATAGGATAAACATCAGAGAAGGTCATCGGGAAAGTGATGATGAAAAGGTTGTTAGTTATATGAATGGTCTGCGATATGACATTCAGGATGAGATGAGCATGATGACCATCCAAATGGTGGAAGATGCTTATCAAATGGCTCTATAAACTGAAGAGAAGATGAGCCGAAAACAAGGTCAAAGAGGCCGATGTAGAAGCCAAGACAGAGGCAAAACGGTTGCACAAGAAAAGAATAAAAAACCTAAAGAAGAGGGAAATAAACCTCAACGTCAGACTGAGAGAGGAGGAAGCTCACAGAGGGGTCAGTATGCTGATAGAAATACTTTTCTTCGAGCTAGAGGAAGAGGAGGAGGCAGAGGAGGTGAAGTGGAATGTTTTGTCTGTGGAAAAGTCGGACATAAATCTTATGAGTGTCCAGACAAGAAGAAAGAAGGAGGTGAAACTCACATTGCTGAAGCACAGAGATGGAATGTTGAGGCAGAAGATGCTGAGGGTGGAAGATCCTTAATGATAAGGAAAGTTCTCTTGAAGCCAGAGAAAGAGGCAGAGGAACCAGTCCAAAGAAATAGAATTTTTTGGACTATTGCAAGACCAAATATAGGGTATGCAAAGTCATCGTGGATAGTGGTAGCACAGACAATATCATTTCTACAGAGATGGTAGAAAAGCTGGAGCTGGAGACTATTGAACATCCAAGCCCATACAGAGTTTCGTGGCTACAAAAAGGACATTAGGTAAATGTCACTAAACAATGTTTAGTTGAATTTAAAATAGGAGGATATAACGATGAAATATTATGTGATGTCATTCCCATGGATGTTTTTCATCTATTGCTGGGTAGACCATAGAAATATGACAGGAATGTGGTTCATGATGGGAGAATGAATGCATACACCCTGGAGAAGAATGGGAGAACTCACATGTTGCTTCCGATTAAGGATAAAGAAGTGAAACCAGAGGTAATCAACACTGTACTTCTCATGAGTTGGAAGGAACTTCTTACAGAGGTTAAGAAGAAAGAATATACACAATTCATTGTGGTCAGGACGCCTAGAATTGTTTTAACCAGTACAAGAGTGGATGATTTACCAGAGGAAATCTAGGAGTTGTTGGAAGAGTTCGCTGATGTAGTAGTGGACAAACTACCTCGTTCATTGCCACCGATCAAACGTATAAGTCATCACATCGATATTATAACTGGAGATAGTTTACCAAACAAAGCAGTGTACAGATTGACGCCGCAGGAGAATGAAGAGGTCAAGAGACAGGTCCAGGATTTAATGGACAAAGAGTTGGTTAGAGAGAGCTTGAGTCCATGCGATGTTCCAACAGTGCTTAGCCCAAAGAAAGATGGAGGCTGGAGGATGTGTACAGTCTCAAGGGAAATCAACAAGATTACCATCAGATCATTCTCCTGCGGCGTCAATCTGTACACTGCTTTGTTTGGCAAACTACCTCGTTCATTGCCACCGATCAAACGTATAAGTCATCACATCGATATTATAACTGGAGATAGTTTACCAAACAAAGCAGTGTACAGATTGACGCCGCAGGAGAATGAAGAGGTCAAGAGACAGGTCCAGGATTTAATGGACAAAGAGTTGGTTAGAGAGAGCTTGAGTCCATGCGATGTTCCAACAGTGCTTAGCCCAAAGAAAGATGGAGGCTGGAGGATGTGTACAGTCTCAAGGGAAATCAACAAGATTACCATCAGATATAGATTTCCATTTCCAAGGATGGATGATTTGATGGATTTCTTGAGTGGAGCAATTTTTTTTTCAAAGATTGATTTGAAAAGAGGATATCATCAAATTCGGATGATAGAAGGTGATGAATGGAAGACAACATTCAAGACAAATGAAGGGTTGTATGAATGGCTTGTTATGCTGTTTGGATTAACAAACATGCCTAGTACTTTCATGAGACTAATGAATGAAGTCTTGAAGGAGTTCATTGGAAAATTCGTCATTGTATATCTTGACGATATAATGATTTTCAGTAGAACAAAAATAAAGCACTTGAAGCATTTGGCTACAGTGATGAAGAGATTACAGCAAGAGAAGTTGTTGTTAAATATGAAGAAATCATCATTCATGAGGACAGAGCTCATTTATTTGGGGTTTGTTATCTTTATAAATAAGCTAAAAATGGATCCAGATAAAGTGGAGGTGATTAAGAATTGTCCATCGCAGAAGAGTATATTTGAAGTTAGAAGCTTTCATGGATTGGCTAGTTTCTACAGGAGATTTATCAGAAATTTCAGTGCAATTAGCACACCGATGATGGACACAGTGAAGAAAAGACATAAGTCTTTTCACTGGATAGAAGAAGCAGAGAAAAGTTTCAACCTGCTGAAGAGAAGGATAACTGAACAACCAATTCTGGTGTTGCTAGATTTCAGTAAGACGTTTCAGGTCAGGTGTGATGCAAGCGGATTTGCAATTGGAGTTGTCTTAAGACAAGACGATAGAACGGTGTTATGAACATAAATATACATATATCATAGATATTCATAACATAATAATTAATAAATAATAATTATTAATAATGAAAGGTCATGTCTCAAAGGACATGACTATTGGTAAAGGGAACCCCTGCGTGGGTATATAAGCAAGCCCTCATTCTCAATTGTATCTCATCTCATATTATCTTATCTTATTATTCATTTATTGTTTACAGTCCTATATGGATTAC
>JASDQU010422175.1:0-10116 GCA_032191745.1 Picea mariana
GAGGTTGATGCAACTGCTATAAAAAAATAAAGAAAGAATGTTGTAATGAATGGACAATTGTAAAATCCTAAGGATATCTTGAGCTGTGCCCCCTCTAACGGTAATCACCCCTTGTCCTGATGCATTGAATGCACATCTATATAGAACTTCATCCCAACAAGAAAAATGAAAGAATAATGCTTGAAACCTGTAAAAGGGACTTGCAAATAATAAATGAATATTACAACGCAAGAGAAGGGATTTGGAATGTAAAATGTATTGAGGAAATGGTACCTCAAGCAATAAGTACTCCATCCACAAAGGTGCTCATGGGAGTACACCAAATATGGTACCCTGCATGTTAATGGTTTTGTTTCCATAAAGTAATCCCAACCATATTCATTATAACACTAAATTTTAGATGGTTTCTTGGGAAATATCCCTATACCTGGGTATTAGCACAACTAATAGGGTCTCTTCAAGCAGGTATGATTTGTCTTTTTCTGCATATAATACTTCAATATTACTTATTCCACTGAGATGACTTGTCTTTCATGGTTTTCACACATCTTTGTAGATTTTCTCTTGCTTCCATAATATTCCGTTCTAGTCAAAAGTTTATACATGGAAGTTAATACCTCCCACAACTACCAAAACATCAATAGAGGATTCTTCTACATAAATAGTAGTCGAAATGGTGATCAACCGTAACAGGCTAACATCAATGCAAGCTCTGGAAGCTCTGTCTAAGTATAAATCGTGTCAAAAAATTCTTAGATCCACGGGGTGGCATGAATTATTATTTAAATTTCAAGGATTCAATGACCAGGTGACGTTGCAGTTCACAAGGGATTTCAATGGACGTGTAGCCCGAATTGGGGAACCGATAATGGAGGTGTCGAAAAATTCAATTTCACATGCCACAAACTTACTGAGAGAAGGAGAGAGATGGTTCAAAAATTGACCTGTAGCACACGACCTTTGCAATCAATTTTTAAATCCAGAGTTCCATAATGAAAATTCAACGAAGGGGATACCTTGAGCTTGTCTTAAGGATGAATGGCATGCACCGTTGGAAATTTTGCAAAGGTATTTGACTTCTGATGGGTATTTTTCTCTTACCTTCCAGCATCACATTAGGATCTTGTTGCATTTTGAATTTGACCAACGATTAAATTTTCCTTATTATTTATGGAAGAGATTAAGAAAGATGTCAAGTCAAGTAAGAAAGAACAACAAAGGCCCTTACAAGAGCCTGTATCACCATGGACTAGTGAAGATTTTGATCATAGCAGAACTGGGTACGAGGATTGAATCATGGAAAAAATTTATTGGTCAAGATAAATTTCATGAACAATCTAATGAGATGGTGACAATGAACCAAGTAGCATAGGACAATGACAATAATAAAACAAATCTTGATGAATACCTCGGCTCCCCTGGAGCTTAGGGCTTCATCTCTCCTCTAAAAGACCAAAGAAAATGAAAATTCGTGAAGACCATCCCATTAGTAGAGGAATTGTCCATACCACCTTCAACCCATTGAATTACTAGAAGCATGGCCAAAAAAAGGATTGGTACTCCAATGGTGACTTCTGCTAATCATAATGCTCCAGTATCAACCCTCGTTCATCCAAGTACTCAGATGACACCCTCTTCATATCAAAAACAAGAAATGGAACAATGTCCAATTTATTTAGACAGTGAAGGAAAAGATAACAAAACATTAGATGATATTTTTTAAATTCCAAAGAAACAAAAGAATAAGGGTTAAAATCCTCTAGAAAAGGAATTTCCTAAACCCTATAATAATGCACCTATTGGATAGAATGAACCTAGTCCACCATCAAATGAATCAGCAAGAAAAATGAAGAGAAATAATAAAAAAATTAAAAGGTTGAAACAAGAAGCCCTCGAGATGACAATACTAAATAGATGCATACAAAAAGAAAATGCCCTCGAGATGACAATAATAAATAGATGCATACAAAAAGAAAATGACCTGCTAAAAGCACAAAGCTAGAACCTCCAAGAAGAAATCAAGAAGCTACGTTTTAAGAATAAAAATATGCATAAGAAGTTATCAGTTCTACTCAGCCAGAACAGAGGAGGTGCATTGAAAGGATAACCAAGACAGGAGGGGGTATGAACATTTTTTATCAATGCAGTTGAGCTCTCTTAGTTATTCATAGAGTGTTTCAGTTTTGGATCATGAGAGTGCAACGAACATGGCTGATATTGAAAATGACAAAGGTAACAAACATGGCTGATATGTTCGTTACCCTTGTTGTTTTGAAAGTTCTGGTTGACGAGAGTGCGGGGCATAATCTTATCATTTTGATTATGGTTTCTATATGTATGTAATATCTCAATGTAGCGAGAGGTTGGAAAATGATATTGTAACCATTGATTTTTGGAGCCAAAAGCATCCTTTATTTTTGTCGTTTTCAAATTAGGATTCGATATATGTAATGGAGCGCATATTGTAATTCTGTACACTATTTTAATATAAGCATCCATGCTGGTTATGTCGAAAGGCGTATACCTATTGGACATGGGCACAATTAATGATCTTTTAATCTTAAATTATAATTTGATGGCTACACATTGAAGATAACTCAAAATTATTGTTGATAACTTCATTGTATTTATGAATGCATCAGTTAACCTGTTTACTTTTTAACATTTACCTAATCATATTAAAAAATTACTGTAACATCATATGATTGCCACGTTTAAATAATTAACCTTTGATATTAATTAGATAATTTTTAAAAAGTTGATGTAATAATTTTTTAGACCAAAATCATGGTCAACAGTTATTTCAACACAGAGTGATCAGTGAACATCTTAAATGTCCTCCTAACAAGTAGTGTTGAAACTTTTGTAGCACGTGCACCATGGCTAAATCTTCTCTCTTAGTGGTAGTGTAGTTTATCTCAGTTGTAGATAGCTTCCTGCCAGAAAAGGATAACATATAGTCAATATCTCTGGCTCCTGGTTGTGCTAACACTGCTTCTAGTGCAATAGATGAAGCATCAACATGCACATGAAATTCCTTGCTCCAATCTGGGAAACCAGAATAGGCGCAGTAACCATTTTCTATTTCAGTGTGTTGAAGCTCTGCTGACATTATTCTATCCATTGAAACTGACAATATTTCTTTAAAAACTTCTCCATAGGTGTTGTAATCTGTGCATAGCCCTTAATGAACTTTCTATAGTATCCAGTATGTCCCAATGCAGTGCGTAGTTGTCTGACTGAGGTAGGGGGGGTAGATCAACAATAATGGCAATCTTGGATGGATCTACCAGCAACCCCTTCTTACATGCAATATGCCCCAACAACACTCCAAAGGGTAAAAAGAATATGCACTTCTTCAGGTTCAAGGAAATCTGACATTATTTTCACTTATTTAACATTAGTCTTAAACATTCAATATGGTTTTGTAATAAGCTAAAGACAATCCAATCATCAAAATATGCTTCCAAAAATTTATGTAAAAACTCCTTGTATGCTTTGACCACCACCCTAGAAAATATGGCTAGTGCATTCTTCAATCCAAAAGGCAAAAGTTCCAACCCTTCCAGCGACAGGTTCGTGATGACCTTCAACAAACCAAGCAGCGCGACAGTTCCAACAATACAAGCAACTCACCCAGATGCAGATCCAGCAAATGATTTTCCCTCTCCCCCGGGAACTCAACGCAATGGAGACCATTGATTACTAAGGAGGGAGGATTGATCCAGGTGGATATCGATGGCCACCCACCTTTCTCGACTAGCTCAAAACAGTTTTCTGGCAATTTTGGCAATTTACTATTTTTAGTAGGTTTTAACTTCTGGGGCCATTTTGAGGGCCTAAATGAAGGTTTTTCGAGATCGAGGTTCTCAATGATAGACGAAGGCATAATTGAGCCCCAAAAATGAATCTCCTCAACGATACCTTTCCAACGAGCTATCATACGCCTAAAACGAAGATCGTATGCAAAAGTTACGACCCCGGGAAGTTGATGTACTAACTTACCCAAACGGGGCCCATGTGACTTTTGGCGCTTCATCTCCTAGGGTTAGGTTTTTGGATGTCTAGGAATTTTGGCATTCCTGTTTATTGTAAAAAAAGGCCTTCAGAGCCTCATTGTAATCATCTTGTTGCGAATGCGAGTAGTCGTCAAAGTCCTCAAGACCATGTTATAGCGCACGGTTAATAAACATCAAACCAATTGGCATCATATGTTATTTTCTGCGCTATGGGCTTATCGAACGGTAGTAAAGACTGCTACAAGTTTCACTCCATTTCATTTAGTCCATGGGGTCGAGGCAACTCTTCCCATCGAGTGCAAAATTCCCACCCTACGCACTGCAATTGAGCTTTTACCTGACACTGCTCCAATGGAGCAGCGTTTGCTGAACTGGGAGTCTCTGGATGAAGATCATCGATCTTCCTTACAGAACAATGAGGCAACTAAAAAATGATCCAAGGCTACCTTTGATCGCCATGTCAACCTTCGCTCATTCTGTGAAGGCGACCTCGTCCTGGCTTATGATATCGCTCATGATACCTTTGGCCATGGCAAGTTCGAATCACTTTGGCATGGCCCTTACATTATCCAACATTGCTTCACCAAAGGCGCATACATCCTGGCCTCTCCTGAAGGCCTCTCTCTCAAAGAACCCGTCAACGGGTTGTATCTCAAGAAATTTTATGCTTAAAAGTAGTCATTCTACTTTAGGTTATTTCTTTTCTAGTGTTTTTAATATTTTTTCTCCTCTCCTCTAGTCTAAACTATCCTTTGTGCTATTGACAGATGCTTCCTCCACCATCTTACCACATCGGTTATGCCAATGGCGCCAACCGTTGGACACAAAATCTCGCTTCGGCTGCTTAGGCTCTCTACACCCCCTCACATGAAATGCTACATTCAAGCGGCATATGTTTGGGACCAGCAACCAACAACCAAGACGAATACACTGCGGTCATTGGCCTCCTGGCCAACGCCCAACATCATCATATTCATCACCTTAGCTTCTTCCTCGACTCTCAACTAGTCGTTCTCCAGCTCAACAATGTATACCGTGTACGCGATCCGTGCCTCTTTCGCAAATACCTGTAGGTTAGACTGTCATCTCGATATTTCGATTCCATTACATTTACACATATTCCAAGACAATTGAATCAAACAATAGATCACCTAGCTAACATAGTGTTAGATTGGCATATATCACATCAAGCTACACATACATAAACATCTCACACATCCTGTCACAGCATATATATAGAATAGACATCAGAAAAAACATCAACAAAAACATGTAGACAACATCAAGATCTCAAAATATGTATACTCATGTATATATAAAAGGCCCATTGGGCCATCCGAATGTTTACATACAAAAATACATGTATCCGCAGGCCAATGCAGCACCTCGGTACAAAAACTGGCTCACCAGCCTATAAACAACAAAAATATGCATCATACATCAGTCATGGTGCCTCTATCGCACCCCCACCTGCTCCTCCCTCAGGAGGAGGTGGTGTCCCACCACCACCTGCCCCAGGCGGTGGTGGAGGACCTCCCACAGGACCCTTCTGCCCCGGTGACAGGCGTCCACTCGTCATCGCAGCAAGCACTGCTACTCGCCGCACTATGGATCACCATGGTGGTGGAACCTCCACACACTGCTCCAGGAAGCTCTCATCCTGGATATGTGTCCACATGCCCTCAGGCACATTCTGCAACACCGTCTCCAGACGACGACGTATGTCATCAAAATCTACTCCGGCCACCGCCGGAGGAGCGTGTGATGGCCCCGCACCAGGGTCATCGAACCGGTGCCTCTCGCTACCCTCTCAGGCTCTGCTGGTCGCCCTGCAACATCATCCTGTCGACGTCTCTCTCCATGCAACAGTCTCCCGGCTCTCGACGATTCAGCGCTCTCTGCATCTCTACCTCGCCCCCGCGAGGTGCCACATCTGCACATGCACAAAACAACAACAACAGATAATATCAGCATATATATCACATACATATGGACTGATATCTCAAAAGACAACATAAATAAAAAACATACACAATACTAAATGTACCTCGATGGTCAAACACCTCCTCTGGGGGCAACACCATATTCGAGTCACCCCGGAAGTCAAACCCAGCATAGGGGTACCGAAGTACTACCTGCGGCATCTGCCGCCATATTTGTGTCACATCTGCTGAAAAATAGTGGCCACCTTCGCCACCACCGTGGCGAACCAAAACTATAGACCACTGCCTCAATCGCGGCTCTCGTGCCCCCGACATCTCCAGCAGAACCCTCGGGCGCAGCATCGGCACCCTCTCCAAAAACTAGGCTACCAGGATAGACCCAAAAGCGAACTCTCCTGTACCTGTGGACCAACAACGGTCCAACTACACTATCATCTGCGCATGCAGCATTAGTCCCCACACGAACTGCTCGTCGCCCACCACTCTCTCCAACACCAGCAGCTGGCCACCACTAATCCATTGGGTCGCAAGTGACCCATATACATGAACAATCATCACCGCTATGCAACGATGAGCCAGGGAGTCTATAGCACTAATGCTCACCACAGTCCCCGACATGAAGTTCTCACCTGAGCAGTATCGCTCGCCAATCGTTGCAAGGGCTATATCCCTTGGCAGCACAGGCTCTGCCGGTAGGGGCGTGCCCCGAAAGGGGATCCCAGTCAGAAAATATACATCCTCCACTGCCAGTGCAGTGCAGTTCTGGACTTCACATATGGAGCAGGAACTGTAGTAAATACTCTTGTGCCCATATCAACGGGCACTCAAAAAACTTTAGCAACCCACATGTTGCTAAAGTCACTCTCACCCCAGGCTCCTTAATAACCATAGCATCTCGCAACTGGGCCCAGTCTCGCTTTCTCCACCGCACTGGCATCGTCACTGTTGGCCACTTGCAACCAACACAGAGTCCTATATCAGATCAGATAAACATCAACAACATAAAAAAGACTCGTTTTTTTTACCCTTCAACCTTGCCTCCTAGGCGTGGTTTTTGTTCCCATAGGCACACACCCATGCGCACCTGTTCATTTCACATGCGTGCATATGTGCACACTTGTACACTGCACAGGTGCGCATCAGTGCGCACCTGTTCACTTCACAGGCGTGCCCTTATGCACGCCTGTTCATTTTACAGACGCGCATCGGTGCACGCCTGTCAAACCTACAGGTGCGCACTGATGTGGGCCTATTCAACTCACAGGCGCGCCCCTCAGACTCGCCTTAAATTCCCCCTACCGCACACCCATGCGCATGTGTTCGGTTTACAGACACGCATGTATGCGTGCCTTTCATTGAATCGCCCGTGCATGTGGGCCCCACACCCCCTAAAAACCCTTGTACGACCCTCCGTACAAACCCTGCCCAAAAATTGAAACCCTATTTCTATGATGATCAGAACACTAACCTAATACTCATAGAATGTCGATCGGATACCTCATCCTCCCCGAATCTCCAAATCTCCTCTGAAATATGCTCGTCCAGTCACTGTTGCAGCAGGTACAAATGAGGTGGCAATGTGAGCCCTACAGCTATATATAGGCCTTTTTCCAAACTTCCACTCACCATTCCGGGAGCCCAAGGTGTCCATTTTTCAAACCGTCTTTAGCCACAGGATTAGCATCCCGCCACCTACATCATAGTTGTCCCTGGGTCACTTTTCATCCCGAGCCCCCGGGGCACCTTTTTTTTCATATCATGGCCAGGTACGCAAGCGCATTGTCACATTTATCAAATACACACTCATATCTTAATTCTCTTTAGATATTGTTCACTTTGGGTATTTGGTTGTTATGTGTGCAGGTACTTGCTCATCGGTCATCGACATCATCCCTTCAGGTATATATTCAGCACTGGCATGTAGTCTCTCCCGCTGTATTGCATTTACATTTCCAGTCACACCCACTGATATTGGCCTTTAGGATCCTCATTCCCGGCTCTACAGTACCCACACCTCCATTTGCATTTTCGGTACTGTTACCCGGTAGCATTCTTACCCACATGAGTTGTCCCATTCATAGCACTTTTTTGGAACTTTTTGACACTCATGCTGTTCTTCATTACCCTTTAGGGATGGGAGTCCCGATAGTCTTTCATCATGTCGTGAATCAGCCACATACTTCTTCTCCTCATTTTTCTAACTTTCCATATGGACTCCCAGATCCTCTCTTTACAGGTTCTATTTCTTTTACCTACACTTCTGCAGGATCATGAACCCTCCATTTCATCCATCATCAGTTTGCCCATCTGCGAACCTAACCTTCATTTCACCTTCTGCATACAGAAACTCACCAATGGGGCCCCCACCCTTCATCAGTTTCCCAAGAAAATTCTGCCCTCCCTGGGGCACTCATTTCACATTGGGGCACCCGTTTCTGTATTTGTACATTTCTCCCCAACATTATTCGTTATTTATTGTACAAATGACTTTATTTCCAGTCATTACTTTTTCTTTTTTCGTCACCGTTGGCGACTTTCTTTCTTTTGGCCACATGCAACCCATGTCACCCTTGGTTGGAGCATTACTTATCATCTACCCTTGCTGACATCATCCATATCTTCAAAGTACTCCATAGATCACTTACCTCTACCCTCTGAATTTGTTCACCTTGTCCCGCCTCTGGCACAACTTATCACTAGTCTTGTCGTCCCCCTGACACTCGACCTTGTTACACGGTTGTGGCCAATTTTTATCTCATACATCCTCCAACCAAGGGAAGTCTTGAGTCTTCCCACTTCTTGACTTTGTCCATGTATATCTGCCACTTCCTCACCTCAGTAGATTCCACAAAGCCCTTTGCTTCTGGGAGTCGCGTTCCCCTTTCATCGACATCAACACAATTTTCCATAGGGGCGACAGTATCTTGATTCTCATTCTCCATTCAATGAGAGATCTCGGATGGCACAGGGTGAAACACCATTGCTCCCTACTGTCGTTGGCCCCCATAACATTCGACACCAACACTTTCTCGTGTTATGGTGGGTCTTACTTTGCGACTATTGCAGTTATTTTTTATCATTTGTCGAAGCCCTCTGAACTTGGTAGGGCCATCAATGCCCGCATCATCGTCGCTGCTTATTACCGCAATCATTGGCTATTGTTCAAAGTATGTTCCTTTGCAGCATTGTCTTCTGCCTTTATCATCAGCGCCCCCGAGGGTGCTGCAGTTGTCTACACCAACACTTCAATCATCTTTTTTCAGAGTTACATAACACGAGCATGGGGCATGCCCGCCTCGTTTGTACACAGTTTTCTTTTTTTGCACAACTCTCAGAAGTTCGGGTCCTACCAGTTCCTTTTTTCTCCAACGGATCGCTCTGAACAATCCCACTATTTCTCTCTCTTACAACAAAATTCTCAGTAGAAGAAACATTCATGGATTTCATCTATACGTATGCTCCTAACCTCATCCATCAGGGGGCATCTGTTATCACTGATATTTCGTCCTCACATGGCGACAAGAAATCAGCATCGTTAAACAGTAATGAATTCATTCATGGCACTGAATTAATTTCACAGCATTCCAAAAAGGTCAAAAACTATACAAAGTAACCAAAAATTGAAGAGCGCTTTACAGAAGTTGGGTGCACGCGCACATGCACGGAACAGGAATGTACCATGCACGAATAGGCGCACGATGCATGGATGTTGGCGCAAAAACCTGCGCACCTGCTAAACGACACATTTATTGAATTGGTCGGCCTCCCAACCACTTATGGATCAGCTCCCAGGCCGATTTGACCCTCAAATCTGAGCTGAATCCACATGGTAGGCTGGTCAAAGACCTAATAAATCCCTAAAGAGCCTCTTTTCGCACTACAAAGGGGTTACACAATAACCCAATGCAATGCTATAAAAAACCATGAAGAAACCTCATTTTCTCAAGGAATTTCATGTAATGTTATGCTGCCTAGATTATTTTAAGGACTCACTCCTTGGCAATAACACATTGGCACCATTTCATTGAGCAATCCACCTCTCCATTGAGTGGATGTGCTAGGAGTTCTTTCATCATCATTTTCATTTTTCTTGTTGTAAGGAGAGCAAGCTTGTGAGGGTCAAAGAGCCTTCCTTTGGAGGAAGAAGGGACTCA
>JASDQU010422181.1:0-10116 GCA_032191745.1 Picea mariana
TTTAACGTTGCAACATTTTAGATGCCATTACTTTTACTCCTTGTGTGCTTTAAAATTTATTGGTATAGGTGCGCAAGCATTATTCTTGTTACTCGATTATTCACTCGTTGTGTTGAATTATTGTATATATGGTTATCACCATCTTCTTGTGTAGTACATGAGAAATTGTTTAGTGATTTCCCAATCATCATATATTACACTCTGGTTGTTTAAAGAATAAATTTACCAAGTTCATAGGGTTTGACCATTAATAATGCGATGTATGATTGGGTATTTGATAAGATTTATTTTGCGCCATGGAATAAAACTCTTGATTTCTCCTGCACCTTGAACTTAATGTGATTGGATTTCTTGCGCAATGAGTAAAAGTAATGATTACTCTTACACCTTTAATTGTGTTGACCCATGATTGTCTAGAAATTAGTTTACTCTTGTGCAGTTATACAAGGTTGATTTAGGATTGTTTTAGTAATCAATTTACTCTTGCGCCACTAAAAATGTTAATGAATAAATGATTGAGCAATGGATTTCCATTGTGCCATGGATTGTGTTGATGATTAAGTCATTAGATTGCTTTGTGCTATGGAATAATGATGGTGTCTAAATGATTAAGTTATTAGATTATTCGCGTGCATTGAATAATGTTGATGTAGGATTTCCTAAGTGACTAGATTAATTGCGCGCATTGAAAAATGTGGATGTATGTTTAATTAAGTGATCAGAATACTCTTGCACCTTGAATAATTGATGTTTAAGATTGATTGATTGATCTAGTTGTCGACTTGATTGGATTAGCGGGATTTAGACACCTCCTTGTTCCTCAGAGCAGTCGCCATCCCTGAGACATTAAATGGTCTAAATCAATCGGATGAATCTTGGGCTTGAGAATTGCTTATGTTTCCTGGAGATCCTAACCATGCAGGATAGGTTCGGAGGATAGTTCCTTTAATGCTCAGTGACGTGGTTGATTATTCAGTTGTTTATAATTTGCTTCAGTTGATTGTGATGTGTTGAACTACGTCGCTAGTTATGTTTATGTGTTGGTCAGGTGTCACTATCATTTGTGTTTATGTGTTGGTTGCATCATCATTGATTATGATGATGAGTCGCTTGTAATGCTTTTAATTATGATTTTGTTTGATTGCGCTGCTATGAATTATTTGTTGACGTTAATTTCCTAATGCCAAAAAAAATAAAAAATCACTTATTGTGCTTCACTTTTTCTAGTCGTAACGGAGGGGTCGTTACAATTACTAAGGTTGTTGGTGTTGATCAACCAAAGTTTGACCTTTCCACTATGTCTACTAGACCAGGTACTAATCATAGTAATTATGTGAATAAAGCATGTACTAAATTGGATGTTCCATCAATAATATATTATATTTGTATGTTCATATAATATGAACAAGGTAAATTATAAATGGTTTTCTTTTATTTTAGATGTGTGTCCTACTTAGGTGTGTGCATAGAGGCATGATTTGCATTCTTATCAACAGTATCCATAGAGAAGAAGAGCATCAAGAAGAAGAAGGCAACACCATAATTATTGACGTTTTGAAACAAAACAAAAAAACTAGGAGGAGATAGTGTAGTAGACATATAATTAGTAGATTTCACGATCTTTTATGTTACCTTTTATTGGTATATATGATGTTTTTCCATGAATTTATCTTCTTATCCACTATGATGTGTACATGCATTGTTTTATAATTAAACTAGATATGGGGAAATGAGAGTGATATGGGGGGAGGGGCCATATGAGCTTCCACTTTCTCATGGTTGGCCTCATCTAGAGAGTAAAGTATTCTCAAATCCAAGAGAAGCTCAAGGTAGTAACATAATTACCAACCATGAGTTCTTGTGTTTGTGTGTGTGTGAGTGCATGCTCGTATCAAACTAGAGGTTAATCAATCTTTGTGGCTTCCACTGTAGGTGAATTTTGATGCAACAATGGATTATGAGATGAGTCAAAACTAGTATAAAGTGCATTGTATGATGTGTTCAACAAAATTGGCATTGGTCATCAACTTTGAAATTGTGAATGATACATTGCATTAGGCTTTACCCTTTAGGGATATTTTACCCACTTTGTCTTGGCCTATTGTATGTTGATACTTGTGATATTTTTATTGGATTAACTTGGTTGGATGGACCTACACTATAGCTAATCCAATTTTTTCATGTGCACATAATGTTTCTTTGGGAACAACCTCATGCAATTATAGGGTAAATTTGAAGCTAGACCTTCCTCCATTTTCATTAGTTTGACCTCCTTCCTTCCTAGTTTATAACTCAGAGAACTAAAATAACTACAAGTCAAGATAAAAATATTCAACTTCAAACATTTTTCTTTGCAAATTATTATATGGGGTTGTTTTATTAGAGCTATTTGACCTTTCCTTTTTAAATCAACTCGTTTCAATGCTTATGGAAAGCTTTGAATTAACTTGGTTGGATGGACCTACACAATAGCTAATCCAATGTTTTTCATGTGCACATATTGTTTCTCTGGGAACAACCACATGCAATTATAGGGTAAATTTGAAGCTAGACCTTCCTCCATTTTCGTTAGTTTGACCTCCTTCCTTCCTAGTTTACAACTTAGAGAAACTAAAATAACTACAAGTCAAGATAAAAATATTCAACTTCAAACATTTTTCTTTGCAAATTAGTATATGGGATTGTTTACTTAGAGCTATTGAGCCTTGCATTTAAAATAAACTCTTTGCAATGCTTATGGAAAGCTTTGAATTTGTAATCCAAGCTAATTTGGTCATATATCCTATAGGGCCTACCCATATTGTTAATAACATATATTTTGGATATTCAAACCCTTTTGGATCAAGTACAACATAGTGTGATATGTTGGCCAATCAATTGTTTACATCAATTTTTATTCTCATATACCCTTACACAGTTTCCAAAATTATTAAGTTGAAGATAATTTCCAACCCCACATTGTTTTCAATTAGCATAGCATGTGTTTGAGTTCATTTTTTAATAAAATGTAGTTGGAAAATATGGATACCATTAAGGTGATTATGGTGTAATTATGAGGCTTTAGTTTATCTCTTCAATGGTCATGTGAGTAGGACTATCTACATTTTTAATTATCAAATTGGTTTTCATTGTGGATCAGTACAAAGACCAATTTAAATAATATAAAGATATGTTTTCTTGTTTGACTTATGATGATAATTTCTTTTTATTATAATACAAATAACAAACCTCCTTGTTTCTACATAATGTTCTCAACCCTCATTTGCCAATGCTCATAACATGGCAACAAAAGTAGATTGGAGTCTTTTTTCTAAGAATAGTATAACTCAAATTATTCTATGATATACTCTTTACATATATAATGTAGATTTACCAATAACATCCCTTTTACATCTCATGGACTCTCTTGTTCTTATCCTTATAAACTAATGTTTATAGAATTTTATGGATGCTAATGGGGAGTTCATTATTTAGGTGGGTAATGTCATTGAAGAGCTTTCTAAAACCAATGCTAGTATGATTTTGTGGTATGCTTTATTTGCACCTCAACAATTTAATTTGTTGTATAGATCCCTTAAAACCTCATCTAAACCACATGAAGCTATGTTGTAGATCAAATTTTGATCTACTTCATCCTTATCTCTGACATAACTATGACATGGACATAAACATTGGATATAACATCATGTTACAAAGGATTATGAAGACACTAGTCCTTCACACAACCAATCCATATTTTAGATTACTAGTGATAGACTCACAATCTATATAAACTATTTGGGCCATCAAGAATCCTTATTACCTTTCATTAGTCACCCCAGATTACTATGTTGTTACATGTAACCATGGAAAACGTGCCAAATACTTGAAGTATGTTACTTGGAGGGGAGTGCTCATTTTATACTAAACATGGATATTATAGCATGGACAATACCCATTTCCTCTTCCCATATAAGAGTACTTCTAACCCTTTTGGTATGAAACTTGTGTCACCCATTGCAAATCAAATTATCAAATTTTAGGCTTTAGGTATTATAAATACATTAGCTTTGAATATTTTTTTAAACCCAAAAAAATTGAGGTTGAATAATCGACATTTAATCGAACACATTGATTTATGCATGGCATACTCGATGTTAGATTAATGAGTAGAAACAACAATTTGGCATTGAAGGTACAACACGAGCGTCAGTGATACGTTGAACGAATGTGTATTAATTTTTTTTATATGGAATTCCTCACATCATTAATGTTGTTAATGTTGATTTGTGTTGATTTTATGTTAGTTAACCAACGTTTAATGAGCATATAATGAAAATTTGTCTGTGTGAGTACAATGGGTTTTTTGATGTTTAAGTGATGTTTAAAGCTTGAATTTATGACATCACATCCTCTATGTATAAGCAACATTAAAGAGATTCGATGTTTAATTGATGTTTTTAATGTTAATTTCATGTCAGATTTTGACCCTAAATGTAGTAGTGTTAGTTATTGTATTCTTGATGTTCCATGAAGATATTGATGATTGTGATGATGTAAGAGTTTAAAACCTAGGGTTTGAGGAATCAAACCCTAGGATGGACATCTAGAATTGGAGGCTAGAGCTAAAGTTGTCGTGTCATGTACTTGTGTGATGCAACATGGCTAGGGTTTGTAAACCCTAAGGAAGACAAGAGCATTAGTGTGGAGGTGTTATGTGATACAAGTTTGGTGTATCTTCCAAAGAGAACTTGATGGTGTTGATGATAGATTGTTGAGGATATTTGGTGGAGTGACATTTGGTTGAGAAGGATTCATAACTAGGAGTTGGTTGGTTAAGGTTTTTCTATGGTTTCTCGAGCTAGGGTTTGTAAAGATTGACTTGTACAAACTTTGTGATAAAAATGTGGTGTGCACTTGTACTTCATATTTTGTATATATTTATTAAGTTTCTTGTTATCTAAATATTGTGTATTTGCATATTTGATTTTCAACTTATGTTATCTTCACAAATGAGCAAATTTTATCCCTTTTTGTTCATGTTGATTTGTCATTACATATAGTTGAATTGGTTAAGTGATTTAAGACATATATAGAAGATAAATGAGAAGATCCCTTGTTGCTATAATAAGTTGTAATAAGACATTTCAAATATGTTATATTCCTTGAAATGTAAGTCCAAAGTCTCTAGCATTTTGGTATCGAAGTACACTCATATGGTATTTATTCTCTTGGATTGCGAAGTGAAATTGAGTTAAAGGGAAGTGAAATATTACTACTATAATTTAATATTTTAGATAAGTACTAAGGTTGTAATTTCACAGGGATTAGATCTAGAAAATCTTAAGTACATGAGGTGAAATTTATGAATTTCCTTAATTGCTCAATTCTTAAAATTTCTACAGTATTGGCCCAAGTCAACTTTCACACGGGATGCATTAACTAAGTTCAAAACACATTCAATAAGAAAATACTTACAAATCAGCCATGATGAAATACCAAACAAATTACACAATTTTGTCAAAATGTGTCAAAACAAGAGCAAGAAAATATAGCCAAGAAAATAATATAACTAACAAGATGAAGAAGACAAAACATGGGCGGAAAAGGCACTAAGCCAAGTCAATTAATATGTACATCAATAATGTATATATAGTACATACACCATAACTCTCCTCTAACGGTATGACCATTAGGATAAGATAACGAACTGAGATTAGATAGGTTTCAACATCCCCCCTTAATCATAAGTTCATTCTTGACAACTAGTAATGTGTCAAGAAAATATTCAGAGGACTTAAGATCCTCTTTGAACTCTAAAAAAATAGCAGAACTTGATGTCTTCTACTAAATTGGTGGTTTAAGGGTGACCACAAACTCATTTGGTGGTTTAGGGATGACCACAAACCGAAATTCTAGCAAAAGATGATGTCTTCTACTAAATGGCATGGTTTTGAGTTGACCATAAACTAACAAGAGCTCAAGGCTCAAAAATATATGAATGGTTTTAGGATTACCACAAACCATATCAACAACAATATGTTCAGGAACAACACTGCATATCAGGAACTAGGTTGCATACTTGATCATTTGTTCACAGACTCTAAATCAAACTTGGAACCTGATTGTTTAGGATTACCACAAACCATATCAACAACAATATGTTCAGAAACAAGACTGCATACCAGGAACTAGGTTGCATACTTGATCATCTTTTCACAGGTTACAAATCAAACTTGGAACCTGACTGAAAACTTTAGATTTCCCCCCTGTCAGGGACAAATGGTTCAAATTCCCTTGACCGTCATTCAAAAGTATGGCCAAGAAGAGATCAAGCACATGTATAAGCTACTAGAACAATGTGTATGCTTTCACAATGCATACACGGATGAAGATAGAAACACTGATCTATCATCTGATCATTATCAACTTCATTGACTTCACTGATTTTGTTGTGAGCAGACTATGGAAATTTCTAAACAGAAATAGGTTCAGGATTGGTCTTTTGTTGCAGATATTCTTGTTGGTTGAAAGAGGGATTCTTGCAAATCCGCCCTTCTAAAATAATCCAACTCGACAATAGAAAAATTAAATACCATAAAGGGTGTTGGATTTAACAAAAAAATGCACCCACTTACAATCACAATTCAATTTCAACAGTATTTGACACTTACAAAAGGAACAACAATAAGTATCACAAATTGCAACTCAATCCTGAATAGACACAAGTCCAGAATGCAAGAGTTCAATTAAAATTTTCTTGAATGAAATCACTTGTTTTTGTTGCATTGATAGGGCTTTGAAACTGGAAGCCTGATTATTAATTGTTGGTCTCAGTGAAACTCTTTTGAAGGTCAAACTGACCAATCCAAGTCATCAAATCCATCATCATCCTTAAAAACATCGTTCATTATCCTAAATGAACTGTAAACCATCAAGGTAGACTTCGAAACTTAAAGTCTCACATATCCTTACTAAGTTTGGAATTCTATACCATCAAATATACCCCCTTTGAAAGTGATAAAGAGTAATCAAAATGTCTACGAGTGGAGTCTGGAGACTCGATCTTCAACTCAGAAGACTATATCAAGCAGGCCCCAATCATGTCCTGTATCATCCAATCCTCAAAAATAGTCATGCCCATAGTCATGCCCATCAACTATAGAAATATCTCCAATCAAGTATGGTTGTATCTGTGTAGAAATTCATCGATAAGATTGTTCCAATAAATTTGCTTCCAAACGCCAAATTCCTAACCATTCAAAATGAATAAGTTTCCACTGAATTTTCTTGTTCTTTTGACACCTTACTAAGAGATGATTGGTATTCCCCCAAAAACTGCATAGGTGAAGATCAAAACACTTCAACTCATCATGGCCAAACCAGTGATAGTGTTTGCACCATATGGGTTCATTATCTGATTGATCATACAAATCTGGAATACCTATAGAAACATCAACATCCTGGTCAACATTATCAACAATATCTTGTACTTGTTCCTCAAGCTCTGTCTTTTGATCGTCCTTCAAAAAACCTCCACTTACAAAGAAAATAGGTTTGCTATAATTAGGAATAAAAAGGTTATCATGAACCTTCTTGTATCCTAAGCCATATCTATTATGTTTAAATTGTAATTCTTCCCACGGGCGAACAATTCTAATTTTTTCCTTACATTTATCTATAACTTTTCTTGTAATAGGGACTTCATCTAATTCATCTCCATGTTTACGAGTGTCATCATTAGTCATCTGAATGTCTTCATTGAAGTCACTTTCATCCTTGATGTCATTTTGTTCATCAATTTGTAATCCAATCAATATATTATTTTGAAGAAGATTTAGATCACAGTGTTGATGTCGAAGCAAAATTAACTCATCAGAAAACAGTTTGTTTTGAAGTTTGAACATATCAACTTTCTTGTGCGTTACTTGTAAACAAGTAATCACTGTACTGAGAGTGCATTTGTTTATTGCAATAGTAGATGCCATAGTTGAGTTAATTAATGTGTGCAATATTGTAAATATTTCTTCAATTCTTGCCATTATGTACAATATGGAAGAGAGATGACCAATGATGACTTAGACGCACACAAAGATCCTAAGACCCCCTTATTCAATTTCGGATTGGTATAAAATTACTCCTTATAACTTCCAAAAACTCCTCCAAATAAATTTTCAATCTTCTTATGTTTTATGTTTCATATAGGAAATTCTTTCTAAATTCCCTCACACCGAGCCTTTTAACTTTACCTTTAGTTAAAAGTGTTATTTAAAAAATGATATTACTACATTCCAAAAATACCAAAAGATCCATACTTTGATTTTAAGTAAAATATTGATTTCCCCTTAATCAAAGGATATATCTCATAAAAATAGTCTAGGCTTAGTTTTAGAATTTTCCATTACTTAGTCAATGAAATCGCATGCACATGTCGTGAGTTGGTTCTCTACTGTTCAAACTGCAATTAAATCTCCAAATTGCAAATAGCTTCTCCCATTATTGGCCAGATCGAAATTCCATTTCTGTGGGAAATCCCTTCATCTAAAACCAATAGGGAGAGTGCATGACTCAGACGTGCAGCCCATTCGCCAGGTCGAGGGACGCTTATGGTTTGCATTCTTGTTTCAGATTCAGTTCTAGTTTCTTTCCATGGTTCTCTTTGCGTGTTTATAAATAAGACAGATATTGACTTTGCCTTTTGAGTTGAAGTGTGGGTTCATCTCCCACTACAGGTAGGAGATATGCACAGGTTGAAGATTGTTGCTGTGAATTATCTTTCAACTGATCCCACAGATTGATCCTTCGTCACAGTTATTTAACAACTGCTCTTTCACTAAGGTTATTTGAATTTTATGTATTTTATAATAAGGTTCAGTGGCCATTGTGTAAATGAATGAGCACATACAACATAATTAAGAAAATTGTTTATAAATCAAAATACACATTTCTATTCTAATTTGGTCTCTAATTGCATGTTCAACAAATATAACGGAAAGCATAACTAACTAAGTTGAAAACATATTCAATAAGAAAATACTTACAAATCAGCCATGATAAAATACCAAACAAATTACACAATTCTTCATCATAACTTAGCATGGCTGCATATATTAGCCCAATAGGAACTTGAAGCTTGGATTATGTAACCTTGCTTCCAAGTCCTTTCTTGCGAAAAAAGATCTATTAGAAAATGAGTGGATATACATAGGGAACAGGCCAAGGAGTTATAAAGTATGCCTCTCAGTTGCAATTAAAAAGAATCATTAAATGCTACATTGCCCTTAGTTAACTAATATATTAAGTGAAATCTATGTCTTATGCAATCATAGATTGGGCTCAATCGTTGAGTGAATATTTTAGTTATGTTTTGTTCAATTTATTCGAGGCTTTCTGGTATTCCAGAGCGTTGATACGTTCCTTAAGCCATTGATTTTCCTCCATATCTTGAAGATGGCCTTTCCAAATGCTTGGGCTATAGCAATACTAGTTATGGCCAAGGCATTGGTGTAGCAAGTCGGGTGTCCATGACTACAGAGTCAGTAGTTACAATCATCCTCTGATTGTCACCCGTTTTCTTTTTCTTATGTGTTGTTTCTTGAATAGATTCAAAGGTTTCCAAGACAATGAAAGAATCATCATTGTTATAGCTTTCAGGGAAATTATCAAGTAGTGTCATTAAACATGATGGCTATAGAGGAAGAATGAGAAGTTTGTATGGCTAGAGAAGTGTAAGCAAGCTTTTGCAAATCTTAAGAAACCATTTTTCATCACCTTCCTTTTCTGATCATTTGCATTGACGATATCATGACCGTCATAGCTTTCAGGTAAATTATTAAGCAATGTTGTTAAACATGATGGCACTGTTGTAGAGCTCGTTCAATTGCCTGAAATTCTCAAATATATTTCCTTATGCTACCAATTGTTGGTTTCGAGTTCATCATCATCGTATGTAAGTGTTGCATTTGTCTTGGTTGTCGTAGTTTGGGATTTGACACCTTCCTCTGCCATGGTGGGCTCTTCGCTGCTTTGACCTATTGTAGTATCCATGTTGCCAATCTGAGTTGCTTGTGTCTTCGTTGCATTGGCAGATCACTATCCCACATCAAGGCCATATGTTAATGACACTTGCATTGGCTT
>JASDQU010422182.1:0-10138 GCA_032191745.1 Picea mariana
TTTATTGAAAGGTCTTATTAATATTGACCTTTATTACATCCGAATACATTGATCTACCTATGTGTGGGTTAGGACCTTAACATAAACCATCCTTAATGTCATGAAGATACCACACTTTGAAAAACATCAGGAGGTTAATGCATGCGTTAAACTCCTCTTATTGTGCTTCCATGGTGGGTACCTATGACTGGATAGGAGCATCATTGTAGATCTGGCGCTGATCCACCAGATCACTGGATTGAGCATGCATGGACCAAACCCTCAAGATTTTTACCCAGGGAAGGCTGTAGATCATGCCCTAGTGCAGTGAATAAAGGACACCTATGGCGATGTGTAGAAAGGGAAGCGGGGCCACCAGGTAGCCTCCATCCAAAATGACACAGTGCACCTAGCTTGCCAGTTGATCACTAGTAAGATCATCAAGAAAAACAGATCGACGCAAGTCATGGGGTTCATCATCGACCTTCCAGGAAAGTGCATCGAAGGGATGCAAATAGACTGGGCGAGCTACCTCATCAACTAGTTGGAGAAATATTTTCTCAAAGAACAAGACCAGGGCTACGAGTTTCACTTTAGTTGGTTGTTGATTCTCGTTCCCTTTGTCGCTTGGGAGATGATGGAAGGAGAAACCTTCCCTGAAGTTGAGTCATCCGAACCACTGGCCGCGAGGTTCACCACCTTGTGGTACTCGAGCGATATGGAGAAGCAGTGACAGTCAAATGCTTTGTTCCACACTTACTATCTATATCTCATGTGAGACATTGAATCATTCCCCTGAATGACTCTAAATACACTCCATCAGTTTAGGCCACTCGTGAAGTTCTACGCAGACCAACACTTTATATATATCAGTGCGCATAGGGATGAAACCAAGAAGGATCTATAGGCGTACTGTAAATTAACTGATGAAGACATGGAGGAGATAAATAAGGAGTGGTTCGATGAATTCCTTGTACCTGTCAAGCAAATGAAGCTCTCCAACCCCGATATCATCATAAGTATTGTAGTCACCTGAGATGAATATGATGGACCAAGCAGCAACAAGAAGAAAAAGAAGGAAGAGGTGAACAAAATAAATAATGCATCAGAGGAAACTGCATCGGAGTCAAATAGAGGAGGAGGAGATGATGAAGTATACCAAAAAGAGGACAAAGGGGAAGAAGAAAAGAAGGAACAAGGTGAAGTGACACCGCCGAAAGATCCCCTTAGAGAGGCTGAGACGTCAAAGAAAAGAAAGGTTTCTCCAAAGAAACCCTCAATGAGGAAGAAGTCACGAGCCAATAAGCCTCAATTACAGACTGTAGTTACAATGGATGATAACGATCTCCTCATCGTAGTTGTATCAGATACTTCATTGGACATTTTGCAGTGAATCAAATCAAAATAGGAGACAATGTATGACAGGATAGAGGTGGAGCTCAAAGGGGTACAACATGATCTCTATTCGAGTCATGCAGTGTCTATTGTGTTGTTGTCATCAGGGGGTATAGAAGTGGGAGATGAGCCTGCTCAACTATATAGATTAGCATATCCAAGAGAGGCTCACCTTCGTCAAGTGCAAGAGGAAAAATAACAGGCCGCATAGGCCTTGAACCAAGAAAAGGAGGAATCCCTAGAGAAAAGTCAGGTTGCAAAGCAAGAGGGAGACAACCTCCAAGCAAAGTTTGAAGAGGATAGAGAGAAGATCTAGAGAGAGAAATATCAGCTTCTCATGAAGCAGATTGGAGCTAGAGAGCCAGTCACTCAAGCACTTCACTCCATGCCAGGATTGGCACAGATGGAAGAAGAGAAAACTAAGAGCCAGGTGGGGAAGCTCGCTAAAGCCATTTAGGAGCTCCTAGCAAGAGTAGTAGAACTAGAATTTAAAGCAGTGTCGAACACTCCATAGGAAGTACGAGATTAGAGGGAAGAAACTGCTTGGAACGTAGTTGAAAGAATCAAGGCATTGGCATTAGAATGAAAGAAACTCAGTAACCGAAGTGCGCATACCTATGAGCACCTTGTTGAGGAACCAAAACTAAGAACATTGGAAGCACATCTTCAGAAGGAAAAGAAAAAAGAATTGACAGTGCAATCACAGTTGAAACTGCTTTCAACGGTTGAGAAGATGAAAAGGTCACAGGAACAACGAATAGTTCAGCAACAAGTCCATGCCATCTAGAGTAGAGTAATGGAAATGAGCCAGAGACTCCAGTCGGTATAGGACGAATCCTGCACACTTTTTGAGGAGATTGAGGGACAAGGTGCAAATATGGAACAAGTGGTCACCATAGTGAAACAATGCTTGGAAGGACCTGTCACCAAGATATTCATTCAAGAGTTCACTAAGAAGGAGGTTCTGGAAAAGCAACAAGTAGAGAAATATCGAGCCAAGAACGAGGCCTTCGAAGCAGAATTGCCCAGATCAGAGTGACTCGGGACGAGTCACATGTGACTGTTAGGGGCCTGTTGGCCCTCGACTGAGTTTTGGAGAACCTTGGTTGTTTTTGACCACATTTTGGACTTCGACATGATGATCAAAGTGCCCAGGTGAAGCAGAGATCATGGGATCTCTCCCCCTTTTAAGGGATTTTTGGGTTTAGGGTTTATGTAAGCGGTATGGGATGTCGGCCCATGGGTTTACCCATGTTTAGGCCCCATTTTTAATGTAAAAATAGGGAGCTAAGTAATGTAAAAGGTAGTAGTGGATGTATGTGGCTAAGTAAAAGTATTTGTAATCGGCTTTGTATATACTATGTGTTAAGACTTTCATATCTAAGTGCAAGTGATTATAAGAGGCTTTGTGCACAGACTGTGTAAGTCTTTGTGCTGTGACCTAACTCGAGGAAGGAGGATCTGGCAAGGTGCACACAGATCTCCTCTCGTATGCAAGGTTATCCTTATGGCTTGGTGCATGTAAGAAGATTGGAAGAGCCTAATAAAGAAGAGAATATTTGGTGGGCATAGCCCTACACTGGGTGAACCACACATATCTTATGTTGTGCTTGCTTTGTGAGATGTGGTTGATATGTTATTGTTGTGATTTATGTTTAGTGTTGTAAAATTTATGTATGTTAGATGGATCTAATGTAGTATCTTAGTGCCTTATATGTTTATGAATACTAGATCTACTTTGATACTATGTGATGAATGGTTAGATATATTTAGATCTTCATGAATACTGCATTGTTCTGTAATTAGGGTTTTTACCTGCAATGTGAATAAGGGTCAAATAATAATGAATGTTAATTAATAACTGCTCTATTAAGTATTGTGATCACAGATCTATGTCCCAGCTAGGTTGTCTACACTTGAGTCCTATAACCCCCCCTTCCTCTACCTCGGGTGAGACTTCATCTACTTCGTAGGTGTTGTCGAAAGGGCCGGTAGTCAAGGTTTTGTTGGTGCATTGTTGAAGAGTTGAACCCTGGTTTTTCCTCTATGCCAACACTATCCATCGTCCCGTTCCTCTATTGTGTGAGGTCTTCCTCAAGAAACATTTTGAAAGGATGTCGTGTACCATCATATTTCTTTTCTCCTGCCATGAGAGGTTGCTTGGGCGTGCGAGAGACTTTTTCCTCGAGAGAAACAAGCTCGAGACCCAACTCTTTGTACTCTGACCTTGTTAGGGACATGCATTAAGACGACAAGGAGTAGACTGCTCTGATACCACTGATATGGATTTTATGAGAAGAACGAAATATTATAGATTATTAACAGGTGATTAACACAAAATAGCAAAGATATAGTAAAACTGGTTTTCTATTCAATAAGGAAATAAGTTGAAACTGTAAAATGCAGCGGAAAATGAGCCCAATGGAATGGTGGTGGCTTATCTCTGAGAAGAGATGTGACGGATGCGCTCATTCGCAATAATATGGTTACAATGAGGCTCTAAATGCCTTTTTACAATAAACAGAAATGTCAAAAACCATAGACATCCAAAAACCTAACCCTAGGAGATGAAGTGCCAAAAGTCATGTGGGCCCCATTTGGGTAAGTCAGTACATCAAATTCCCGTGGTTGTAACTTTTGCAAACGATCTCTGTTTGACGTGCTCAACACCTCATTAAAAAGATATATCCAAGGAATACAACTTTTGTGTGAGGAACAGTGAAGGAGCTCCCATGTTGCTCCCCATTTTCCAAAACAATGTTGTTTAGGGCCTCAAAATGACTCTAGAAGTTTTAGGACCCAAAAAACAGCTAAAAATAGTAAGTTACCAAAATTGCTAGAAAACTATTTTGAGCCAGTTGGAAAAGGTGGGTGGCCACTGATATCCACATGGATTGTTGAACATGCTTGATTGTTAAAATTATAGAGCGGACACACAATTCAAACCATGGTATAGCAGAAGAGGTACGTGGCAGTTGGTGGTGGATTACGGGGGTCGAAGCGGTGTGGACCCAAACCACCCTTGACAACTTCCATAATCACGTGCTGATGTAGGGTCCATCCAAGAGCAGCGCGTGGAAAAAAAAGAAGAGTGTCTCCAGATCACAGATTTTGGCAAGAGTAAGGGCCACACTTCATTGTGGGGAAATAAAGTTCTCGAACGCAAAAATCTTAGAGCAGTTCTGCAATCAAAACCACGGTACATATAAAGAGGTACGTGGAATTTGGTGGTGTATTTCGGGGGTTAGAATGGTGTGCTTCCAAACCACCCTTGGTATCTTCCACAATCACGGGCTTATATAGGGTCCAATATGAGAGGAGCGCGTCGCGAAAAACTAGGTGTTAGGCCTCATCCTAATCCCAAGGAGAAATATGTTTGGTTGAACCATCAACTACCCCCTTAAATGGAAGCATGGAGGGTTTGACTGAGGAGACAGAAAACTGTCATCCTGACGTACCACAAAGGGAATTTTTTCCTACAGGTCTATACTGATTAGAGTTTCCTTCTGACAGAAGGAACAAGACAAACAAGAGAAAACACATGAAACTAGAGGAAAGGCGCCCAAGCAACAAGAGATGTCTACGTTTTTTATTATAAATTCATCTAATGAATGACATAATAAAAGAGGGGGTTCAACACAAGACTGAAGGAGGTTTTGAGAAATGTTTATGACTGTATATTTTAGTTTGCAAGCCGGAGGGGCATTTAGATGTAAATTGTATGTTATTGAAGATTCATATGAGTTGTTTCATCAGATTTGTCTTCTATGTTCTTTGTTCTATTCTTCATCTTGTTTGAACGTATTGCTGATTTTAAGGATAAAAATTTTCATTTGATTGATAGATTCTTGATGCAGTAGAGGATCTGTTGTAAGATTTCCTATTTATAATTGTTTACTATTCAGAAACATCTAAATTCTCCTTGTAGAGAGGATATCATATTGGTGAATATTCATCTTTATGTTATTCTCTTATTATTCTCTTCATCATTATACAAATCTTTTGTCTCATAGGGAGCTTAAATGCATTCAATGAGCATATTGTTTATGACTCCATAGCCCAATGGTCTATCACTGATCTGCAGTGATATATGTTGTTTTTTCCTTTATTTAAAGTCTTGTTGATCCACCTACTCAAACCATTTTAATCCATTTACATTTTGATGGGTACTGGGCTTATCCTCTAGTAGTCTGAGGGTGACTCTCAGTGCTAACACATTGCTTGGCAAAGATCAACGAAATAGCACTAGGTGGGACTACTTCAGGTATCCTATACAATTTCTTGTTCAAAGTAATAATAACACTGCGAGGCCTAGACTCATATACAACATGAAATTTCGATAAATAAGGTTGGCCCAAAATAACATTAAAAACTTTAAGAGGAGAAACCTCACACAATGCCTAATCTTTGAAGGGCTTGATGTCATTTGACAGACAACATTATTCGATGACGCGAAGATCTCTTTATTGGCAGATCTATCCAATGGTGTAGGGTTGCAGGTGTGGCATTGTCGATAGGGATATCCAGTTGGCAAACTCTTCTGGGTTGAGTTTATTTTGTCTACCACTATCAACAATAAAGTGCATCGGTGTGCCTTTTACCCACATCTGTGAATGAAAGAGGCGCTCGCCTTCTTCTAGCTCATCTGGTTAACCAAGCTAGACCTTGGTTGTAGCAATGGTGGCATCGAGTTCCGATTCAGTGATCCATCTCCCCATTTCTATTTCTGACTCAGAGTCAGAACCGACATCTGATTTAGAGGCTTTCACCTCAACCACTAGTGATTGCTTTGAGCGAAAATCACCAATGCTATGCTAGGGGCTCTTATGGAAGTCGTACCACTTCTTGATATCTTTCTTAGTCTTTTTGGTGTCCTTCCTTACTTGCGGCCTAGACTGGTTGGCCTGAGGTTTTCCTTCTTTACTCTGTCCTTTTTTCTATGGTTCAAGGATTCCCTTTACTTGATTTTGATGCGTGGGGTTACGAGGGATAGATTATCACATCTTTTGTTTAATATTTTTCTCGATTTTGACAACATATCGATAGGCTCTTCAAAGTAATAATAACACTTTAAGGCCTGGACTCATATACAACATGACGTTTCCATAAATAAGGTTGTCCCAAAAGAACATCACAAACTTCGAGAGGAGCAACATCACACAATACTTCATATTTTAAGGGCTTGATGTCGTACAACAGTTGACACTGTTGGTTGATGCAGAGATTGCTTCCTTCGCGAAGCCATCTAATGGTGTAGGGTTGTGGGTGTTGCATTGTTGGCAGGGCCATCTGCTTGACGACCTCTGTTGAGATGAGGTTCTTTTGGATACCTCTATCAATGATGAAGAGCAGTGGGGTGCCTTTTACCCACATCTGTGAATGGAAGAGGCGCTCTCCTTCTTCTGGCTTTTCTGGTTCACGAGGCTAGAGCTTGGTGGTAGAAATGGTGGCACTGGGTTCTACATCAACGATTCGTATTCCCCTTTCTAGTTCTAACTTAGAGTCAAAACCCGCATCTGATTCAGAGGCTTTCACTTCATCCACTAGTGACTTCTTTAAGCGGTAGTCAGCGGTGTTATTCCAAGGGCTCTTATGGAAGTCGCACCACTTCCCGATATCTTTCTCTGTCTTTTCAGTGTCCTTCTTTGGTTGTGGCTTGGAATGGTTGTCCTGATACTATCCATATTTTCTCTGTCCTTTGTTCTATGGTTTGGGGCCGCCCTTTCCTGGATTTTGTTGTGAGGAGTTCCCAGACCCAAATTGTCGCGTATTTTGTTTGAGCTTCTCCTCAATTTTGATGACATATTGGTAGGTCGTGCCCAAGGATGAGATGTCCAGAAATTTCATTTTGGTATGGATGTATCTATGTAGAGCACCATGATACTTGAGCACTAGATGTCACTCTGAATCTTTGATACCTAGCTTGGTGCGCAAGGTACGGAAGATATTTGTGAAATCTTGCACTACTTGGTCTCTTTCCTGCCACGGTGTGGTCCGTTTGGTATACAAGTCATCATAACTTCCAACATGGTAGTATTGTTCCTTAATAGAATCCTTGAAATATTCCCAGGTGGCCATGACTGTAAATAATGAGGGTTCATCTGTTTCCTTTTTCTCACAGAAATTTTCCCACAAATATTTGACATGGGGAACGGATTTAAGGAGTGCAAAAGTAATATATTCTCTGTTCAAAAAGTTATGGACAGAAAAATACCCTTCTAGTAGTTCAACCAATTGTCTACAACATCTGTGTCTATCTGACCTTCAAATATAGGAATATTGAAGTTTATTTGTACCTTGAAGGGGGCGGCACCTCCACTCGAAAAAAATGTGTCGCTTGTTTGTAGCCACCGAAGGATTTGTGCAAAACTATTTGTTGGCCCTCGACCAAGTTTTGGATAACCTTGGTTGTGTTTGAAAACTTTTGGGACTTCGATAGGCTGGTAGAAGCACCCAGGAGAAGCGGAGATCACGGGATCTCGCCTCCTTTTTTGGGCTTTTTGGGTGTAGGGTTTATGTAATGGGTATGGGATGTCGACCCATGGGTTTACCCATATTTAGGCCCCATTTGTAATGTATAAATAGGGAGATAAGAAATGTAAAAGGTAGTAGTGGATGTATGTGTCTAAGTGTAATTATTTGTAATCGGATTTATATATACTATCTGTTAAGACTTGTAGAGCTAAGTGCAAGTGATTGTAAGAGGCTTTGTGCGTAGACTATGTAAGGATTTGTGCTATGACCTAACTCAGGGAAGGAGGATTTGGCGAGGTGCACACAGATCTACTGTCCTATGCAGGGTTAGCCTTGTGGCTTGGTGCATGTAAGAAGATTGGAAGAGGATAATAAATAAGAGAAGAGTTGGTGGATGTAGCCCCACACTGGGGTGAACCACGTATATCCTGTGTTGTGCTTGCTTTGTGCGATGTGGTTGATTTGTTATTACTGTGATCTATGCTTAGTGTTGTAATATTTATGTATGTTAGATGCATCTGATGTAGCATCTTAGTTCCTTATATGTGAATGAATACTAGATCTACTTTGATGCTATCGGATGAATGGTTAGATATATTTAGATCTTAATGAATACTGTGATGTTATGTAATTAGGGTTTTTACCTACGATGTGAATAAGGTTGAAAGACTAATGAATGTTAATTGTTAAGTGCTCTGTTAAGTATTGTGATCACAGATCTGTGTCCCAGCTAGGTTGTAGACACTTGATTCCTACAACCCCCCTACCTCTACCTCGGGTGAGACTTCATATTCTTCGCAGGTGTTGCCGAAAGGGTTGATAGTTAGGTTTTTGTTGGTGCTTTGTTGAAGCGTTGAACCCTGGGTCTTCCCCTGTGCCAACAGATGGTTCTGTTTTCGGGACCTCAAACTATGATTGTTGGGAACTGAAGAAAAGAGAAAGCTCTATGCTTAGATCTGTTGTTGCAGTACACAATATTCTACTTGACTTGTGAAGCTATGTGCTAAGAAGTGAGCCGGATCTGAAGCAAAGAGGCAAGATTTTAAGATTTGTGCTCTAATAAAGGTAAGATAAGTGGAATTTGTTTTTTCGAAAGAATGGATCTAGGTATGTTTGATAGATTTTGTACTAGTCTAAAAAACTAGGGCACAACTAGAAGAAAGAAGATTTGATATGAATATATTTGATCAAGTTAATGAAAGATATGTTATTCCTATGTATAGAAAGAATTTTTGGACTAACAAGTGGATGCAGGATCCTAGAAAGAATTTTTTGCAGGTCCATCACTGTGATCCCAATGTGCAGTACAAGAAAGGTTGGGGATCATTTAAGAGAAAGAGGGGATTGAATCTTTATTATAGTTGCAGAAGACCGGGACATGTTGATAAGGAATGCCCTGGTATAGGCCCTATCTGTGTTTGTTGTAAAGTTGTTGGTCATGAAGTTTTGGATTTCCCTAGAATGATTTCTAAAGTTGAGAAGATGAACATGAAACAAGAAAACCATGAAGAAGGTCAAGAGACTAAGAATATACTAGAGAACCAGAAAGAATCAGAGGCTATATTATTACAGATGAAAGAAACACTGAATGATCACAAAGACATCAGTTTACCAGAGATCTTAAAAGAGAAGCAGTGCATAGAAACAAGAATAGGAGACTTTGACATAGACTGTGCATTGGATGTAGAAACATAGGTAAACATTATGCCATAAAGTACTTGGAAAATTTTAGGAAAGCCTGCTATGATTCTTTCATTGGGAGGAATAGGATTATTTAAAGGAAATTTGATAACCCTGTGTGGAAGACTTACTCATGTACCTATGAGTGCTCATGGAACATCGACATAAGAGGAATTCGAGTTCATTAAGTTTGTTGAGAACAATGCTCCTTTTTCACTTTTGTTAGGAATGACTTGGATTGAGAGAGATCAGATCTGAAGGAAAGAAGAAGAGGAAACTATAGAACAAAAAGAACAAGAATTAAGGGATTTCATGGCTAGGAGAATAGCATGCTAAATAGAAAAACAAGAGGAAAATTCGAAGCAACTAAGGGCCAGAGACTTGGCTGTCAAAATTGGAATAATACAAGAAGGCTTAAAGAACTTATCCATTCAGAAGAGAGGAACATATACTCCAGAAATAGTAAGAGAAAATGTATTGCCTTCGAACCCTGTGAAAGACCCTCGGTAATGTGAAGTTACTATGATAAGAGAAGATAAGAACAAGAATGGAAAGAGGAATCCAAAGACGCATATCACAGGGAAAAAAGTGAGAAATCTTAGTAAGAAGA
>JASDQU010422183.1:0-10116 GCA_032191745.1 Picea mariana
TTTAAACATGAGCATCGTACAATTTTGAAACGATAAATATTATTGTATGTTATATCGTTTATAGAACAGTGTGTTTTCTCAATAATTCGTATCGATGCATTTTCTCAATATTTCATACCGGTGCATTATTGTAATTAATGTGCATTGGTGCGTATGACTCCTCAAAAAGCACTGCTTTCTATATTATGACACACACCGTCTAGTGAGTTCAAAGAATACAATGATTCGAGTTGTTTTGGCTCGAATCCAAGCTTTAGGTTGCATCTAAGGGAGATGCCACAACTGATGTTGTCATATCCTCAGCTTATTCCAAATATAACTAAGGTGGTTGATCCTCTCAAAGCCTATAAAAGGAGGCATTCTCGTGGTGAAAAGGAGGAGAATATCAACAAAAAGTATTGTCATTCTGATCGTGGATCTTTCCAACAAGGGGTTGGACAAGGAGGACTTGGAGAGGTTATTGCAACTGCATCTACAGATTGTAAGTACATTGTAATGTTTTCATTAATATATGCTTGGCCTATTTCCTTCAAGTTTGTGTATGATTGCATATGCTTGTATTTTTTTGATAAATTTAGTTTAAACTAATCTTGGTAGAATAGGAAGCATGCATTATCTTTGTTGTCTATTGGATTGCATATCTCATTAAAGAGCTTGAAGATCAAGCTCATCCTGGACTAAGCGAGGACAAGATTTAGAAAAAGGTACATCATACTTTCTTCCCTTTTTCCCTTTAACTAGTTTAACTACATTTAAAGGTTTGTTAGTGTCCAATGTTAGCATCTTTCTGTCTTGGTAATATGGGTCTAGGATCCAAGAGGATATTCACTTGTCCACATGGGAATTTACCTACAACAGAAATTGGCGACTCCATTGGGGAATAAAGCTTTCAGTTTTGGTTTCTTTCCTTCACTTTGTCTTAGCTTTTGCTCATCTTCAAATCCTACTTGTTGTATTTTTCTCTTTTATACATCTATTGTCAGTATTGAGGTTGTCTCACAGAGAATGTTGATCAAAATTTTTGAGTTTTTCATTTTCTGGGTTGATCCTTTTTCTTTCTCAGAAACTTGCACCCTCTTCTTTTACAGCTAGAGCGTTGATTTCTAGATCAACGCTCCTCTATAGTGCTTTAGGGAGCGTTGTAGCGCTCTGGTGCTGATATAACCAGAGCGCCGATTTTTCTTCATTTTGAAAAATAGTTGACTACCTTTGTACTGGGTGTAATTTTTGGGTATTCCTTCTAACTCAAAACTTGTTCTGTCAGTTTGTGTCTTCCGTCAGACCTGGAAAGTGCTTCGTTTAATATTTTTGATCTTTGGTTGGATTTTAATGTATTTCCTTGTTACAAAATCACCCTTTCTCTTCAATATTTTGGGTTCATTTTGATACTTTTTCGTTCATTTGATCGGTTGAAGATTATTACAAGGAAACTCATGGATCTCTTTATTGCTTTAATTGGTCTATGATCTTCATATCTCTACAAAAAATTTCTTAAGTGTGTTTTGTTGTTTTGGTGTTATTTTTGGAAAGTTTAGTTTGTTTTTGCCTCTTATTGACTGGTGTGAGAGTGCCTTTTGTTTGTGTGATTCTTGTTTCCCATTTTTTAAAAGCCGTAATAGTGAAATCTTTTTTATTATTGGTAGAAGAAGCATTAAATCAAATCAATTCACATTCATAATCAAATGAAAGGATACTTTTTACAATTGGTTTTTTGGATACCAGAAATATTTTCTATATGATTTAGCACTGAAATGGATTCTTGTTGAAAACAATTGCATGAAATTTCTGCATTCTTGTGTTTGGTAGTGAAAGAAAGAAAACTCTTCTCCTTCCCGTATATAGAAGTTCATAGAAAGGAACGTTTGCTTATCATTCTTTTACTTCTTTGGGATTCTAGTCGTAACATCATTAGTTTCACTCTCATTCACCTCTGTGTAAAGAACAACCACAAAAATCAATGCTAATTAAAAATCGATCTAGAAACTTTTTCTTTTTAGATTCTTCCACCAATAGTAGACTAGGATTATTGCTTTGGATTGGGCTGTGAGTATAACTCTCCAAAGTATTCAAAACAAAATTATCGTCTTGCGATAGGGAGAGTAAATCCAATTTTAGTATAAGCATAGTTGGGATCTCCGTCTCACACAGGGGTTACACACGAGGTCGCGTTTAGGAGAGTAACGAAGATTATCCCTCTGAGGTTTAACTGTTCATAGTAGTAAGATCATATTTTGAGGGTTCTTCTTGAGGTTCAACTGTCTTCATTTGGTCTCGGCACTTCATGAATTCTGAATTCGTTCGAGGTCCTCTAGAGTTCTACCGGTTCACTTGTCCTCAATGCTATTGAAGGATTTCAGACTTGTTATCTTGCCCATATGTTCATACTGGACTGTCGAGTACACCCGCTTAGAGGCTAACTACGAGTTGGTGTCCTTAGTATCCATAATCTTTAGGGTCCTCACACAAGGTGACAGTGAAGGGAAGTCTTCGTTGTACCTGGAAAGGACGTTGGTCAAAGTAACTCGGGCTCATTGGAGGGTAAATCCAAGATTATTGTATGGAAGCTTGCACCAAGGTGTAAGTCTGTTAAGAAGGTCACCAACGTAACTGTTCCACCCGCTCATATCCTAGCCCCTTCTCAATTTGGTCACACGATGTTGGATTTCATCACCAACTAGTACGATCATTGAGAGAATTTTTTGTGTGCTTGTTGGTTCTTCTAAATTTTTATCGTGTGCTATTTGTTTACTTAATCTTTTTTCAAGATTGAGACTATATATGGCAAAGGTCTTCGTAGATCACGTAGTATGCAAGGGTTTCCTCTGCAAGGCTACAAATTCTTACCTCCAAATTCACCCGAAGACATTTAACGTGAAGAGGTAGAAAATCAATCAAATGTTGGGAGCACTGTTACTCCTTTGTTAGCAAATATTGAAAGCGTGTTGGTTACGGTTGATGATCCCATTCCTCATACTACCGCTATGTGAGAAGTTTCTATCGAGCCACTCCTTGTTCGATTGGACTCGTTCGGTAATGTAATAGAAGAGGAAGTTCCTTGTCTTCCATTAAGGCCATACACTAAGATGCAGATGGAATACCCACAACATGATTATGATGAGTACATGAATCCTGTCCGGTCTGCTGGCATGGTAAATCCACAACAGACACTTATTCGTTCCATATGGAAAAATCCATTGGGACGTGATCTTTACGGACATTTCAACTTTAGTCGACCACCTCCTGACCCTCTTGCCTCTGCTGCTTCCAAGGCAGGACTGTCCAGTCATACTATTGACCGTCCCATCGAACAAGTAGTCAATCCTGCTGCTACATCAATACAAATCCAGCATAACGCTGGAGTCATAATGCCTAATCATACATAAGATACTTTGACCCTTAATCCCACTACTACACCTTTTCACACTACAACTCCTTATGTTCCACAAAATCTTGTTGGAACACCTATACATCACATAATGCAAAACCCTGCCATACACACACAATCAACTACAGGACAAATCTCGACTGGGGGGAAACCATCATTTAACAGGCATGTCCCTCCTGGGGGATATTCACCCTTGCAAACATCCATTGGGGGGAAACCCCTTTTTATTGGTCAAACCCCAGTTGTGACTCAACCTATGGCAGGGGGACAACCCCCTTTTTCTGGAAACCCTTCACAATCCTGGGGAGCACCCCAAGGAGGTACGTTTCATCAACCTTATCAAGGAGGACAATCATACCATAACCCACATGGAGGCATACCCAATCATGTTCCTTTGATTATATTTTGGACAACCTTATCCGGGTGTCCCAAATCCTACCTGGGGTCCTCAAGGAAAACAATCTTATCATCCCCAAGGGTCAATTGTATACCCTCCACAAGGACAAACTGTTTACGCTCCTCAAGGGTAAACTGTTTATCCCCCACAACCTAATCAAATGACTCATCCTTTTTAAAACCAACCAGGTTTCCCTCCTTTCATGAACGTTCCTTAACAACAATCAAATCATGCCTATATCAGCCAACAAAAACCGTATATGGGAGGGCCTACTGGATACAATTATCCACCTCAACTAGTTTATGGCCCTACTGGTGTCCCCATGCTGCACCAGTATTACCCTCAGGTTAACCGACAACTACCGTTCCTTGCCACGCTGGATCTACCAGACTTATCTCGGTTGACAAATGATCCCATACTACATTTTCCTTTTTGGCTAGTAATTCCTGCTAAATTACCCTCTGACATCCCTAAATTTGACGGTAAACCTAGTGAAGACTCGAACAACCATGTTATGACATTTCATCTATGGTGTTCATCAAACTCACTGATGGATAATTCTATATGGTTGCATCTTTTTTAGCGCACACTCACAGGCTCAGCAACCAAATGGTGCATTGAGCTCCAACATGGTACCTTTCAAGATTTCAACTCCCTAACTGTGTATTTTCTCACACATTTTCAATTACCCATCCATTATGAGACTGTTATGGAACTCTTAACCTCACTTTGTCAAATGAACTCCGTACATATCTCAGATCACAATCATGAGTGGAGACGATGATGAAGGTTGGTCAAAGCGACCATTCCTGACCAATTATTGCCAGAATGGTTTATTAAATCTCTTTTACCCCCAATTTCTCGTGACTTCACCATGGGTGGTGTTGTCACCAAGGAAGAAGCCATTGCTCGTGCTGGGTACCTAGATTTGGTTTATTCACAACCTGGTACGTTGTATGATTTGATACCAAATGCTCCCCATACGTCCACCAATCCATCCAAAACATATTCCATGGCTCACGCAGATGGAATTATCGGTGCCGTCAAAACCCAATCTTCATCACAGTCGGTCAGCTCGACTAATCATTCTATTTCCGCGTCCGTCAGCGTTTCAATTTCAATCTCCTCTACCTCCCCCCTGACCCAATTCTCTGAGGTGAATGTAGTCCAATCTACCTCTTCACAACAATTTGGGGGAAAGAAGAAACCGAAAAAATAAGCCCAATAATAATAATAATAATAATAATAATGAAAATCCAAAAACACAAACTCAACCGCCTGCTCCTGAAAAACAACCACAGTGAAAACTGAAATTGTTGTGTCTCATTTGTGGTGATGATCATTACACCCGAGACTATCCTCATCGCGACAAATTTGCAAAACTTTTCAAAGGGAATTCCCAACCCGCTATGTTAACACAACCTTTTCCTCAACAACAGTCCATGGTTGCTCAAGCCCCTGCCCCTCTAGCAGGGGTTAATCCCAGTCATCCTCCTAGAGAGGAAGCTTCATTGAGTGCCCATATTTATATGTTTAATGGGATTGATTTAACCACTCGCACCACAACGTATGATTGGCTGACTAAACTTGATAAAGAGAAGGTCACTAACGATACTCCATCAAATCCATATCCCGCCACCATTAGTCCTCCATCTGGATCACTTTAGATTGACAAACCCACTTTCGACTCTATTTTACGCCCTCCCAAGAGCACTATTCAAAAATTGACTTTTAATCCTAGTTCACGTGCTGCCTAAAAATACAACATTGTTGAATATTTGGCTCAAGCACCGTGTGCTATGTATTCTCTTGAAGTTATACAACATTGTTCAAGTAAACGTAGAACACTCTTGGCCTCCATCGACACAATTGATCCCGAGTCATCAAATAATATCACATTTAACCTTGATAACTTCAAGTCACGACTTTCTCACCAGCTTTCTTTTTAGATCAATGTGGTTGTTCCAAACCAACAAATTCATCATACCATACTAGATGAGGGAACTTCCACTTGCGTCATATAATTATCTTGTTGGAAAGGATTAAAATCACCCACGCTTAATCAATCCCCTACGATGTTACGAGCATTCAATGGGCGAGGTTTTCGTCCTCACGGACTCTTGCAGTGCTTAGTCGTTTGGTTGGGAGGTAATACTATCTCTGTCGATGTAGAGATAGTCGATTCTCCCCTTGATTACAACTTTTTGTTAAGAAGAATTTGGTTTTATGGCATCGGTGGTTTGATGTGTACAATTCCCCTATCAAGGTAAAATTTTCACTATCGACCAGTTCGATTATTGCACCCCCAATGCTCGCACTCCTGCCACCAACAATATTCCTTTCTTGGGAGATAATAAGATTACTTATGAATGTGTCGGTGTAGGTATTTTATAATATTCTTCCCTTATGGGTACTTTCCCTACACCACTTCCTCCCACCACACAACACATTTCCACGATCAATATGATCTCAACTATGGCATATCAATCTTACAAATCATCTCATCCTTGGGTTGTGCCTAGTCCTTTGGAATTTGATGCTCTAGGTGACGCTATGCCACTTAGTCCTGCTGAGGCTTCATGCAATGCCATCCAATCCGCCTCTCCCTCCTTGGATGACCAACATCTATTGGCATCCAACACTTACTCATTTCCATCTTGGATGGATTTCTTATCCTTTTCTTTTGACTACATCCTACGGATTTTTCCATCAGACGAATCCATTATGGAAATTCTTAGTATCGATGAGGTACCTTGGGATTACAACCATCATCGTTCATCTTTTCTCCCAAGTCTAGATGAAATTGACAAAGATTTACACTCTATCTTTCCTGACAGTGTCGTTGATTCTCCCCAATCTCCCATCCTTACCCAGGATACTAATCCCGAGGCGAATTTTGGCAACATCTCTTCTACCATCGCTATCGACATCTTGATCAAATAAGGTATTGTGGAAAATGTTCATCTCAACGCCAATTGTTCGCCCTAGGAAGTGGAAGCTTATACCGTTTTATTCAAAGAGTTCTGTGATGTATTTGCTTGGAGTTACGAAGAAATGTCAGGGATCGATCCATCGATCGTTGTGCATGAGATAAAAACTTACCCATGTGTGAAACCTATATGACAAAAAATTCGCTCGGTTCATCCTAAGAAAAGCGCGACCATAAAGGCAGAAGTTAAAAAGTTGTTAAAGTTTGGCTTTATTTATCCTGTCCCCTTGATGGAATGGGTTTCTAACATTGTTCTGGTCGCTAAAAACAAGGAACCATTCGTGTCTGTGTCGATTATAGGGATCTCAACAAGGCTTGTCCAAAAGACAATTACCCAATGCCCTTTAGTGACAAAATCATCGATAATTGCACTAGTAGCGTTATATTTTCCTTCATGGATGTTTTCTTAGGGTATAACCATATCGACATTCTATCAGCTGATCAGCATAAGACAACCTTTATTTTCCCTTGGGGGACGTTTGCTTATCGAAAGCTACCCTTTGGTCTTAAAAATGCTGGTGCTATTTTCCAGCAGTCCATATCGTATGCTTTCCACGATATCAAACATATTGTGGAGCCTTACCTCGATGATTTAATCACTCATTCGTCTACTGGACGAGACCATATTGATCATTTACGAGCCATTTTTATTCGATTCTAATTTTACCATATTCGTTTGAACCCTCACAAATTCATCTTAGTTGTCGAATTAGGTCAAATCCTTAGATTCGTCATCTCCAAATATGGGATTAGGGTGGATCCCTTAAAATTCAAAGCTATTCTCGCTTTACCCCCTCCCAACAATCTGACCTAACTACAAAGTTTGCAAGGGAAAGAAAATTTTCTTCACCGTTTTATTTGTAATTACACCAAAATCACTAAAGGATTTATGAGATTGTTGCAGAAAGACACTCCTTTCATCTGGGATGACACCACTCAATGCTCTTTTGATTCTCTTAAGCATGCATCAACACACACGCCTCTCTTGCACCCTCTGAATTATGCATGAGACTATATCCTTTATTTTTCTCCTTCTACTTCCACTATCATTATGGTATTAGTTCAAGAGGATCATAACGGTGATGAACATGTGATCTATTATCTGAGTAAGAGTCTATCTGGTCTCGAGCTCCGATATTCACATGTTGAAAAGTTGGCTCTTGCAGCCGTCATCGTCGTACAGATATTTCTCCACTACATCCTATTGCGCACGACTATGGTCATTGCAGACTCGAACCCCATGTACCATATCGTTACACGTCAAGTCCTTGGGGGAAAGTATTCCAAATGGATCATTATTCTTCAAGAATTTGATCTCGAGTTTGCCAAATCAAAAGCTAAACAATCGTTGGTTTTTGTGGAACTCATCTGCGATCTTCCCTATGCTAATGAAGATATTGAGCCAAATGATTCTCTTCCCGATGAATCTTCGTTCCTCATTATCACGTCAGACCCTTGGTATGGAGATATTCTTCTCTATCTCCAAACCCAACGTTTCTAGCCCGATATTTCCCGTGATGAACATCATCGTATCTGCCACCATTCTAAACGCGACCTTATCCTTGGCAACACTTTATATCTCCATGGTATTGATACTGTCCGATGACGTTGTTTAATCCATGATGAGGCTGAATGCGTTTTGAATGACTGTCACCTTGGAGCTTGTGGAGGTCATCTTTCTGGGATGGCTACAACCCATAAAATATTACGTGTCAGTTATTTTTGGCCCTCCATCTTCAAATATTGTATCGAGGTTGTCAAATGATGCCCACCCTACCAAGTTTTTTAGAAGAAGGCACATACCCACCCTGCTCCATTGCATCCCATTTTCACCGCCAACCCCTTCGCTAAATGGGGAATTGATTTTATTCAATGTAATCCTACCTCCGACGGGGGGCACGGTTATATCATCGTTGTCGTTGATTATTTCACTAAATGGGCGGAGGCTATGCCTACATTTCTTAACGATGGTCGTACTGCAACACTTTTTTTTTTAACCATATCATCACTCGCTTTGGTGTCCCACAATCCATTGCCACTAATCACAACTCACATTTTTAGAACCAAATGATGAGTGAGTTGCATGTCAAGTTGGGTTTTCATCATGAAAACTCATCCCCCTACTATCCTCAAGCAAACAAACAAGTTGAATCTATCAAAAAAGTCCTAAAGACCATGCTCCAATGCATGGTGGGGGAAAATAAAACCTCTTGGCACTTGCACTTTTATCTGCACTCTGGGCCTACCACACTTCCATGAAAGCTGTAACTGGTTCACTCAATTCCAGTTGGTATCTGGCGTAGAAGCAATGTTACCAATTGAGTGTGATATCCCTTCATTGAAACTCACTGTAGAACTCATGCCTCATACCTCTGCTGAAGAGGAACGATTCTTGTATTTAACCAAGTTGGATGAAACACGTTGCGATGCTTCTCTCATTAACGAGACGTATAAAAAATGAATGAAGAGTCAATATGGTGAATTCGTTCAACCTTGTGCTTTTGCAGAAGGAGACTTAGTCCTCGTCTATGACCAAGCTCACGATAATTTGGGAACAGGGAAGTTAGAACCTCTGTGGCATGGAAATTATATCATAAAACGTGTATTACATAGAGGTGCCTATGATTTAGTCGACTATGATGGGATATCTCTCAGTGAACCCCGAAATGGGATTTACCTCAAGAAGTACTATGCATAGAACATCTGGCATGTGTGCTTTGTACACTATTGTACTATATAATTTTGATTTGGTGTGTCTTTTCTCTTGCGTGTACGAGTTTTTGTCTTAGCTGCTTATACTTTGTCTTGTGATTGCATGCACATATGACATATCCCTTTTCCATCTTTCTCGGGTTTGCAGATGGCGCTAGTCGGCACACCCAAAAAATTGCTTCTACATATTGGGTCATTTAACACTCTAACGAGTTGGTGAGTTCAGGAGGAATTTTCTTAGGATCGGAAACCAATAATGTGGCAGAATATCATGTCGACATCGAAATCTTAACTGAAGCCTCCTCTCTAGGTATATCTCATCTGATTATCAACGTAGATTCTCAACTCGTGGTTTGTCATCTTAATCGAGTTTATGTCATTTGCAACCCTGTCTTACTACGTCTCCACCTAAGAGTTCAGTGTCTCGAAAGATTGTTTGAATTTATATAATACAAACATATACCAAGATAACTCAACACAACATCGGATTCATTAGACAATTACATTTTGGATCGGTATCTTGCACATAGATAAAACATTTGAATCACATGTACACTAAAACATCACATAAGATAAATTGTAACATCAATAGGCACCACAAAACTCATATATATATATATATATATATATATA
>JASDQU010422184.1:0-10116 GCA_032191745.1 Picea mariana
CTCTCTCTCTCTCTCTCTCTCTCTCTCTCTCTCTCTCTGCAATATACCCCAATAGAGCCCGAATTGTAATTATGAATTGTAAACATATTGGATAGGTTGGTGAGCCAAGTTATAATAAGCTAGGAGGCTTATGTGATGATTAGGCCAGAGAGCTTAGGATTCTAAGGCCAGGAGCTTGTCTTGTATATGTAATTATGCAAAATCATTAATAAAATATAAACAGTGTTGTGTGTAGATCGACCACGAAGAAAGAGTGATGGGGGACTAATCTTCCACAAGGTTGGGTAAGGGAGAAGGCTAAGTGTTTGGGCCTAGGGGCTAAGCTAGGGGACTTACCTCTAAAGGGAATAATAATTTATTATTATTTCCTAAAAGGCTAAGGTGGAAAATTGATCGAGTGTTGTCCTAAGTTTCTGGAAAAGGAACGTATGCTAAGTGGAGTGCATGTAACTACAGGAAGACAGGTGTTAACCTGCATGCATGCAGTTATAGCTGGGAAAGACAACACTGTTGGGGGCTCTCCATTCTTCCATCCACAGTCTGAATCCGAAACCTCCATGATCATCCTCTGCATTATTTTCTCGTCACGTACCTTTAAACTCGTGGGAAAATCGATGGACTGATCTGTGTCTCCGAGGAAGTCCTAGTATCCCGTATTTGTCTGAGTTGTGTGGTGTCATAACTGTGGGATGTTGTGGCCACGCAGATCCTGGACTGAGTGTGGATTGTTGCCTTCTGTTTTCTTGAGTTGTATTGACCAGTGGTTGTTGTCCTCACCTGGTGGAAATTGAGTTGAAACTGGTTGAAGAAGCGAGTTGTCGGGCCCTTGGTTGAAGAGGCAGGTTGTCAGGCCCGTGAGCAGCTCTCTCCGGGTGAGAGAGTTTGTTGGGAAGTGTTTTTCTCCTAGAGAGAGTCCAACACCAGCTACGGAGCTCTGACAATTCCTGATCCAACATGTTGTCAAGACCTTGAGAGAGAGGTGAAGCAGTCGATGGATTGTGTGACAGTGAAGGTGTATACTCCTGGGTAGAACATGCATGTGGGGAATGAGAGTCCGTTAGTAGTGGATGTAAGAAGGCTCTTGAAGAGAATCCTTCCAGTTGCACTGTGCAGTTTCCTATAACCTCAGCCTAGTCTAGTGTTACACATTATTTTGGTCACTCTGGTGATGTATCTACAGTTATGTGTTCAGGCTCTCATAAGAACTTTTTGCCTGAGAAAAGTGATTGTTGTCTTCTTCCACATAACATATTTTTAAGATGAGTTTGTAGGTTGACTAAGTTGTAGGGTGAAAGAATCTTGATTCTTGCAGGCAACCCTATACCTAGCCTATGAGGTGTTCACAATCTACTCTCTAGGTAGGGTGTGAACCTGTTTTGAAGCTTGAAAGGAAGAGGAAGTTACGAAGGTTCTAGAAGAGTATCTTCTAAACAATGAGTTGAAATTCACATGATTGACATCCTACTGACTTATCAGATTTAGTGGGATCATCCTCATCCCCTTAACCATCTCTCCTTCTCCTACATAATGAAAGGTTTCTCAATGAAGAGGTTAAGCAAGATTGAATGGAGAATTGATGAACGAATTGTGTGAAGAACCCTGTTTGGATTGAAGCTTGAAGACTCTATTTGTCTATCAAGTTGTACCAGATCTTCTTCATACAAGTGTAGAGCAAGTGTGTGTGCTGGAACTAAGGACCACTGAAAGGAATCTTGCGACATCAAGGCGATCTAGTTGTATCTTCTACTTTCATTTAATATAATACAGCGGCATGTCCCTTTCCCATAAAATCACTCTTATTTTAATGCATAACTCCTTGATCATATGAATAGGTTGACATTGAATATACTTTTCTATATTCACTTTGGTTGGTTTGTGTTGTCTTGGACCTGATCTCACAAGAGCACCGGAGCGAAGTAGGAACAACAAAGACCTAAGGAAGCGATATAAAGGTATGTCACTCATTCCTTCTCGGTAGTAGATTCAATGACTGCAACATAGAGAAAGAGTCATGTCCTGTCTTGTTTTGTTCTAGATCCAGATGGATCTAGGGAGATCTGTTAGTGTGCGCATAAAAATTTGCGACTCCATTGGGGATCCAACTCATTTTTGTGGTTTTTTGTTGGCCATTTGCTCTTGGTCTACTTTTTTCATTGCCAACCAGTCTTTGAGTCTGAAGGAGACCCTTATAGACTCTCTGGACCTAGAAGTTCACTCAAAAGTTTTGTCCCTTTTCCAAATATTCATAATTTACAAACCTTCTCGCACTGTACCTCTCTGTAGCCTACGAGAACGTTTCATTTTCTCACCCCACTGTTTAGTCCAGTGTGACATTCTCGTACCCTGCCAGTGTCTAGACTACGAGAATGCCTCATTCTCGCACTGTGCTCTACTACTAGGCTGCAAACCCATTTGTAAAAGTGTTGAATCAGGCCTTCTTTTCATCTTGATGCCTAAATTGGTTTGTTCACCTGGGAAGAAATTATTTTTCCAGTGTTTGACTGTTTCTTGACTTCGAATCTTGTGGTCGATTAGTTTTCAGAGATTGAAAACCCTTCTTAATATTTTCCCAGTTTTTACTTCTCAACCTTTTACCAACGAGGGTATAATCTCAGATTCTGAGATCTGAGTGCTTGTTTGGTCAAAAGTCTTTGATTAGTTTAAAAGTTGGGGTTATTATTTCTTTAGATTGCTTGCTTCTTAGAAAAGTTCTTTGTCTGTATACATTTCAAGAAACTTTTTCTTGTTGATTTTTATTTTTATCTCCATTGAAAGATTTGATTTGGGCATTTATTGAGTATTGTTTTTTCTTTGATTTCTTACCTTTTCTTAGCTCCATTGCTATTTTTGGGTTCTAATTTTTTTTTTTTTTTTTTTAAGTCTTGTTCTTTTAAGTGATCATTCAAAAAATATTGGCATTAAAAGAGAACGAATAGTGAATTTATGTTATCCATGATTGTTTGGTACTACATTTGAAAAGAGAATTGTACATCGTAGTTTGCATTGTTCCAGAAAAACTCATTTCTCCCTGTTGTAGATAGAATTCATCTAATGAAAGTTTGTATCATTCATTTCTGTTTACGCAAAGTTGGGTCTAAATCTTACAGAACACTGGTTTCATCTTTGCCTCCCTCTTGAGTAACAACAACTTTTAATAATATTGCGCAATTTTTAAATTCAATTAGTAACTTTTTCTAGGACTCTTTTGCACCAACATTAGCTAGGCTAAAGCTTTGGAATAGGCAGTGAGACACACTCTCCAAATAAAAAAACACACAATAGTATCTTGTGATAAGGAGTGTCAAATTCCATTTGCATCATTTTGTCTTGGGAAGCCCTTCTCACACAAGGGTCAAACCTGAGGTTGCATTGAGATTGACAGAGTTACTCACCCTTCTTTGTTGATCTCAGTGTAGAGATTGCATGTATTACGGGGGTCACTTGAAGGTATACCCACAATGATGAGTGGAAGCCTCTCAAGTTGATTTCGGGATAGATACCCTGCCCTTGCGTGTGGATCGAACTGTTGACCATCTCCCCATGCATCATTATTGTTTGTGGTTACCTTAGTATCCTATCTTCTTAGGGTCTTACACAAGGTGACTGTGGAGGAGTAAGTCTTCACGGTACCTGGAATCGACATTGGCCAGACTCACTCAGGCTCCCTGGAGGGTATACCCACGATTATGTGTGGGAGCTTACACCAGGGTGTAAGTCCATTAATCAGGTCGTCAACATAACTTTTCCACCCTAGCCCAGCCCCTTCTTGTGTCGTCATCACGACGTTGGATTTCATCACCAACTAGTGAATTCGGAATTGGAAGGTCTTCTTTGCTTGGTTTTGCTTCCTAGATTTTACTAGCACGTGTTGTTTGTTTACCCAAGTTGGCCATAGAATTTCTTTTGTAAGATTTTAACTCGATCACAATTGACCCTCCACGTCGTTCACGTAGAATGCAAGGCCTACCTCTAGAAGATCTGGAAGGTTCCCAACCCTTGCCTACTGACTCACTGGAGGGCTCTCCTCAACAGAGTGAATGCCAAGATGTTTCCACTCCACAAGTGGAAAGAAATAACTCTTTAGAACGGTTATGAATTACCAATTCTCGAGAGGAATTCCAACTTCCTCCTGACTCTGTGAAACGTATTGTTCAAGTGAATTCTTTTGAAGAAATAGTTGTTGAGTCTTTTGGATTACCAACAGGACCTTTCACAGGACCTGAGGGTCAAGATCCTTTTTGGACTACTGGCATTTTTAGACGGGATCTCTTTGGCTCAGGAGTAGGCGTTGATATCACTGTGACACCTAAGCTGCCCGAAACATCTGATCCAGATGCAATACCTTTTGCTACTGCCTATTATTTTCCTGGTTTAGACGCCCCGCCAACCGACCACATATTGACTATTCCCTACAAACGTTCCATTACACAATGTTCCCAAATACTACGCGTCCTCACACCGAGGTTATGGTGGCTAGCCAAGATCCCATTGGCACGCCGCTTTCACCTAGATTCACCCCAACACTTCCCCCTAGATATCACGCATTGAATGCTTCTATTCCTGCTCCTATACAAATCCCATCTGAGACTCCTGACATTTCCACTCCTTCTGGGCACCATCTCATTCCTGGTTTCATTCCAACACTTCCTCGACCCCCTCTTAGAGGTCCTCTTCCATCCTCTATTGAAGGAACCGACCCTAGTGGCACCATCTAGTCTTTCACACCTCATTACCAGATTCTTGTTGGTGAACAATTTCACCAAGGAGGCCAAACCCAATTCCCTTTTGTAGGACAAATACCAATTGGGACACAACCCCCGATTGGAGGGCAACCCCCACCTACCCCACCCTATGGATAAAACATACCTCCATCTTTGGCCCAGTATTGGAACCATCTTATCCAAAACATTCGACTGGGGGGCAACTGCCTCAAGTTAGCTCTTTCATACCCCCTAGTATAGGCTAACCATATCCAGGTCATTCCAATCCTATTTGGGGCTCGAATGCTCAACCCCACGCCCCTGTTCAAGGAAACATCGCTCACCAATACAACCCTATAAATTATCTGCCTCCACACCAACAACCGAATCTCCCCGGATCTTTGCATTATATGCCAACTTCTTATGGTCCTACTGGTCTATTGACGGAACTCCCTCCCCAAAGTCACCAGTACCCACACGTGAATAGACAGTTACCCTTCTTAGCCACCTTGGACCTCCCTGATCTGTCGATATTTTTAAATGATGCGATCCGTCACTCTCCTCAATGGATCGCGATACCGTCCAAACTACCATTTGACATCCCTAAATTCGATGGTAAACCAGGAGAGGACCCAAACAATCATGTAATGACTTTTCACCTTTGGTGTTCATCCAACTCTTTGATGGATGACTCTATTCGTTTATGCCTTTTTCAGCGACCTCTCATAGGTTCCGCCACAAAGTGGTATATATAATTACCATGAGGCTTCTTCAACAACTTCAACACCCTTGCTATGGCTTTCCTCACCCACTACTAGTTACCAATCCGTTACGAAACGAGAACCGAAATTTTGAGTTCTTTCAAACAAACCAAAGCCACTCATATCTCTGATCACATTCATGAGTGGTGATGGAGATGACGTCTCATCAAACTCGAACTTCCCGATCAGTTTCTAGCAAAGTGGTTCACGAAATCATTTGTGAATGACATCACTCATGACATCACCAGGGGTGGAGTTTTCACATAAGAACAGGTGATCAATCGTGCTCAATACCTCGACCTCGTTTACCCACAAATGGGTACTCTTTACGACTTACTCCTTGACGCACCTCATCCTTCTACTTATGCTACTTCAACTCCTCTTGCTTCTTCTCATGCAACGGATGGTGTAATTGACACTTTCCATGCCTGACCCCATTCTGTCCAAGCCTCTAGAAACAACCCCAAATACGTTTCTTCTAATGTTTAAAATGCTTCGTCTCCTACCCCTCCCACCGACAAGACTTTTGAGGTGAAATATGTTCAATCTACCCCCACCAGAAAAAATAAATCCAAAAAAGGGAAGGGTAAGAACAAGGAGGATAAAAATAAACTGCAATCTGAGAAGACCAAAACACAATCTGTTGACGATAAGGATAAGAGCAAACCCCGATACCCTTGTATTATCTGTGGTGATGATCACTACACTAAGGATTGTCCAAGATGAGCCGAGATTACTAAGTTCCTTCAAGGGACCCCAAAACCGCCTACTTCGTTCGTATTGTCACAACCCTTCCCTTCTCAACAACAGGCCCAATTGGTCATTCATGACCAACCTTCCCCCTCCACTACATCCTATATTTTAATGTGTACAGGTGATTCAAAGAAGAATGACATCACACGTATCACTTGAGCCAAAGATTATTCCTCCTCCAAAGAGAAGGTTGATGAAATACCTCCTTTGTTGGTCCAACCATCTCCCACGACTCCACCTACCAATGGTCCTCTTCATCTCAAATGACTGAGCCTAGATACAGTTCTTCTCCCTCCCCCAAATGGTGTTGCCCGAAAATCTACTTTCAATCCTCATGCATGTGCTACCTAGAACTATAGTATTGTCGAAGATCTGGCCCAAGCACCATCTGCGATGTCAACCCTTGAAGTTCTTCAGTGTTGTCCTATACAACGGAAGGCACTGTTGAAATCTATTGGTGGAATCATCTCTACCAATACAAATTTAATAATTTTTGACTTGGAAGATCACATTCCATGGTTACCCCCTCAACTTGCATTCCAAATACAAGTTATTGTCTCCGACAAGAACATTTGTAGAATAGTTATTAATGAGGGTGCCTCGATGTGTGCCATGTCTATTACCTGTTGGAAATCCATCGACTCTCCTCCTTTAATTGAATCCCACAACACTCTCAAAGCCTTCAATGGCTCTGGTTTTAATCCTTGCGGTGTCCTCCCTTCATTTCCTATTACGTTAGAAGGAAAAATGGTCAACATTGAAGTGGAGGTCTTTGATGCTCCTTTCAATTACAACCTTCTACTTGGCCGTAGATGGATCGATTCCATGCGTGCAGTTTTTTCCACTCTTTTCTATTTCGTACGTTTCCCACATCAAGGAAAAGTAATTACGGTGGTTCAATTATCCTTGTTTCACTCCGATGCACATATCGACAACGTACCTTTCATTGCAAAAACACCCCCTGGATATGAGAATGTCAGTGTCGTTCTTCTTAAAGATTCCTCTTTGATGGGTACTTTTCCCATTCCACCACTCGATGTTCCACATCCGTTCGTCACCTCGATCAATATGATTTCCACCTCTGTTCGATAAACCCCTACATCTTACGATCCGTGGATAGTAACCAACCCCGACGATCATCTTCATTATGACGACCAAATGCCTTTGAGTCCAGTTGAATCTGCTTATCAAGCCACTCAATTTTAACCCCTTCTACCCCCTCTCTTGGTGATTTATCTCCGGATTCATTCCGTGTCATTTTTCCTACAGACGAGATGATTATGTCTATTATGTCCATGGAAGATACCCCTTGGGATGATGGACATCATCATTCCATCCTCTTCCTCGAACAACACACCATTGAGAGTTACCAACGGATCTCAACCCCGTCGACCGTTGTCGTCATTTCTACCATTCTTGAGTCTACACAAGATATGTTCTACGAAGGTAACTTAAGCAATATCTCACCCACCATCCCCCTCGACATATCCATAAAACCTGGAGTTGTCGAAAATGTGCATATCAGAGCTTCATGTTCCCATGATGAAGTTGTCACCTACAAGTCTCTTTTCCAAGAATTTCATGACGTCTTCACATGGAGCTATGAAGAAATGCCTGGTATTGACCCCGACATTGTTGTACATGAGATTAAGACATACCTGGGCGCTAAACCTGTCTGGCAATGACTTTGTCCGGTCCACCCACGTAAAGCAGCCGCTATCAAGATTGAAGTTGAGAAACTTCTCAAAGTTGGCTTTATTTACCTTGTGGCTCTAACTGACTGGGTTTCCAATCTTGTTTCAGTTAACAAGAAACAAGGTACGATCCGTGTGTGCATTGATTATAGAGACATTAATAAAGCTTGTCCTAAAGACAACTTTTGTACTCCCTTCATTGACCAGATCGTCGATGATGGTGATGGAAGTGGAATCTTCTCTCTGATGGATGGTTTCTCTGGATATAATCAAATCAATATCATACCCGCAGACCAACACAAGACTACTTTTATTTGTCCTTGGGGCACTTTCGCCTACCGGAAACTTACATTCAGTTTAAAGAATGTCGATGCAACTTTTCAACATGCTATGTCTTATGCCTTTCATGATATAAATCACATTGTGCAGCCATATCTCGATGACTTACCAACTCATTCATGCGTCGTGTAGATCATCTAACACACCTTCGCGCCATTTTCCTTTGCTGTCGGTTTTACCATATATACTTGAATCCCCACAAATGTGTTTTTTGTGTAGAATCCAGACAACTTCTAGGCTTTATTGTTTCACATCAAGGGATCATGGTAGATCCTGTGAAGGTCGAGGCAATTCTCAATCTCCCTCCTCCTTCCTCACTTCGCCAACTACAAAGTTTTCAAGGGAAGGAAAAATTTCTACGTCGTTTCATCCCAAACTATGCTGAGTTAACTCTTGGTTTTACTTGACTTCTCAAGAAAGGTTATGAATTTGTATGGGATACCACTGCCAACAAAGCTTTTGACGCTTTAAAACTGACCTTAACTCGTACCCCACTACTTTTCCCACCCGATTACAGTCGATATTATTTCCTATATCTCGCATCCTCAGACTCTACCATTGCTATGATTCTAGTCCAGGAGGATGATTCTCATGATGAACATGTCATTTATTATTTGACTCAAAGTCTCACGACTACCGAAATCAAGTATTTACATGTTGAAAAATTGGCCTTGGCCTTCGTCCAAGTTGTTCAACGTTTCTGGCACTATATCCTTTTACGCAAGACTACTGTGATTTCCAACTGCAACCCTATGCAACACATTCTTACATGCCAATTACTAGGGGGAAAATACTCCAAATGGATCATAATACTACAAGAGTTTGACTAAGAATTCGAATGCGCTAAGTCCAACAAATCTTTGGTGTTTGCGAAATTGATATGTGACCTTCCCTGTTTTGAGATGGAAAATGTAACAAAGGATTCATTACCCGATGAATCCCTTTTCCTAATCAATTCCGATGACCTTTGGTATGGGGATATCATCATATATCTCCAGACCCATACTTTCTGGCCCGATTTGTCTAGCACTGACCGCCGTCGCATATGCTACCAAGCCCGTCAATATATTATCCTCAGTGATACTCTTTATCGTCGTGGGATTGAATTCATTTTTCGATGCTGCCTCACATTTGACGAAGCCGAGAAAGCCCTGAATGACTGCCATTCTGGAGCTTGTGGTGGTCACATGTCTGGGTATGCTACTGCCTAGAAGATCTTACGAGCTGGGCTTTTTTGGCCTTCTTTATTCAATGATTTGATTATTGCTTTCCAAAAATGCCACGCTTGCCAAACCTGCAACAATAAAATATGATCACGCCCTGCTCCTCTACACCTTGTATTCTCCATTGGACCTTTTGTGAAATGGGGTATCGATTTCATGACATTTCACCCTCACTCGGTCGAGGGGCATGGATACATTATTGTAGCCATAGATTATTTTATGAAATGGGCCGAGGCGATACCAACATTTGACAATACCGAAAAGAATACAACACTATTCATATTCAATCACATCATTACTCGGTTTTGTGTTCCTCAAACTATCATTAGTGATCACGGTAATCGCTTTAGAAACTTTATGATGTCTGAACTCATTGAAAAGTTGGGTCTTCGCCATGAAAAATCAACACCCTATTACCCACAGGCCAATGGCCAAGTTGAAGAAATAAAAAAAGTCCCAATTACCATGCTTCGACGAATGATAGGGATCCACAAAACTAGTTGGCACGCAATGTTGTTTTCGGCATTGTGGGATTACTGGATATCTGTCAAGTCTGCTACCGGGCTTTCACCTTTCCAGTTAGTTTATGGTATAGAAGCCATCTTGCTGATTGAATGTGAGATACCATCTCTAAAGCTCGTCGTTG